>ONZH01008598.1:0-43299 GCA_900303285.1 Rhinella marina | reverse complement strand
ACATATACCATATAGCACAAATATACATTGTTTTCAGATGTACGTATTCATCAGAGACTAAAGGTATTGCTCTTATTGCCCAAACAACTCCTCAGAAAGTTGAAGGACAATGGAGGACATACAAAATGTAGGAAAGCCAGATGATACAATCATATCTTTTTATTCAATGTTCTCCTCTTTCCTACCCAATATTATTTAAATCTTTAGTTGGTTCTACAACCAATTCCGTGGGGTTCAATTTTTGTAAAGTAAAATATCTCCATAACATGGTGTGTGGTATAACCACTACCTCTTTGTTCACAATTCCATTTTCATTCATATTGAGATGGCTTTGACATGAATTGAGTATTTGATTGAAATAACGTGCACATAATTTATCACAAAGATATGGAAATCTGAATGCTTTGCCATGAAATGCAATAAATAATACAGTGAAATATATATTACTCAGCTAGTTATATTAATTACACTTTATGGCAAATGACTTGAAGCATAGAGTAAAATTCCTGAATTAAGTCAAACAGCATGGTTTAAAATGACTTATACGGTAATTTCAATAATTTTAAAAATGACTATGGCAAACAAGAAAAGTAATACATTGTCATTTATATTGCAGTATATGGAAACTGAATTTTATTCATTAGTATTAGCTGAAGTGCAGCCATTTTTGTGCTGTCCAGACCACCTTTCTGGATTTTCTGTATTGGTCTAAGCTACACGCTCGACGCAAAGTGAATTGTGGCTCTGGGACACTTAAATTAGACCTAAAGTGTACAGAAATATATTTGCATGAGAAAATTGATGGCTTGACTACTGAGTGACATAAAATGACTCAGAACTTTGCATTATAGAACTTGTTCATTTGAAACAAGTACTTTGCAAAATTTAAATGGTACATTAGGTTTGGGAAATGGGTCAAACATTACAGGGAATGTGATTTAGCAAATTTTGACCTTCACAAATCTTTTCCAGTCCTTCAAATTACTTTTAAACACAGCATACAAATGTTTTGTATTTTACTGTTTTAGGCGGGACTCGCATGTGCCAGTATTGATGAATTCTTTAGTCCTTTTTTTGGCCCAAACTAGGAGTGAAAAGTATAAAAGACCGATATTTCTTCATATTGTATATAAATTCCTGTGCATGGCTCAAAATACTGTACCGATCATACACAGTATGGTGAGATTGGTTCTTAATGTCTTCATTATGGCAATAAAATTCAGCCTTGATTCAGATTGATCTGTTGTAATTGCAAGGATTTTCAAAACCGGGAGTACAGATACTATGGATCAATTTCATGTTACATAGCAACCTTGAATTACCTGTCTTAAAGGAGTTGTCCAAGGTATATAGGAAAACCCTGCAGCAATAATGAAACAAGAAAAGTCATCCTTCCCTTGGCTCCTCTGATGCTTTTAGCACAGCTTTTCGGTCCTGCAGCTCTGATATTGTTTTCAGGCTACAGTGGGGCCATCCTGTGGACACCAGGTCACTGTGCAGCCAACTGCTGGCATCATCTTTATACAGAATGTGACTGCTGAGGCCAGTAATTGGCTACAGTGGTGATGTAGTGTGCACTGGAAGCACAGGGGAGAAAGGTGATAAGCGTGACTTACTTGTGAGTATTATTTTAGATCATTTACTGTTGCCACAAGTTTTTTTATTTAGCTTAAACAACCTCTTTAATTCCCTAGGTCTTCAGCATGCTCTTAGTTTAATATACTGTGTGTGAAGGATCCCGTCCAGCGCCAAGCCGTCTGGTCACTGCGATCAACCTTCTTACCTCACACTCACAAACCATGAGAGGGTTCTTAGGATAACATGAAGTGAGCTTATAAATTGGATATTTATTTACCCAGAAGGGCGATGCTAGCTACAACAGTATATAGGTTATACAGAGGTAGATATTCAGACTAATACAGGTGCAAGCAGGTAATATGAATACAATAAAAATAAAAGGGGTAAAACATGGAAAATGATTATTACCGAGACGGGTTTTCAGTCATGACTCCCAGGTTACTGACCCCCCCATCGCCCTGTGGAGGAGAGCAATATGCCTTGACTGGTCCCCTCCCTATGTGATGTCACTGGCACCATAGTACCACCTTGCCAATTCATGACGGAGAAATTATATCTCCTCATAACTCCCACCCGGAGGGTCGTGGTACCAAGTGCAAGGTAGGGTTGGACTCGGAGCGGTATTCCCATCACGCAACTACCAAACACCGCTCCTGGGGTTGCTTTGGGAAGGGAATTGGGGTGAAGTACGTCACCGGTCCTCCGGATGATGGCGCGTTTGGACTTCACGTGTTCGTCCAGCTCTTGTGCCTACCTGGAATTTTCCTGCATACCTGTGGGATGCTCCGCTCTGGAGATATCATCATTTTTCTATATTCTATGATGATTCATTTTGAAGTCCGCCAGAGACTAAAAGTCTGGGTGGGGGAGGGCTACTCAAACTGCTAAGGCAGACCTCCTGCTTCCTCTCCCAAGCAGAGCAGCTGATTGTGGTTTTTGAGGTGGACCTGTGAGGGAATGAGCTCTACTTTATTGCTGGGGGTGATAAGAATCTGTACTTAATGAGATGAGATGAGGGGGAGGGAAGAGAAGCCAGTGAGAGATGGAATAATATCAGATATGATCCTCCAGGTTGGCTCTACACCACACTGTTTATGTCATGCTTTGCCAGAAAGTTCCTTCTTCTTTCTTCTTGTTATATTAGTTATATTTCCTCATTTCAGAATGAGAATGCTTTATAGTTACATTTGTTCTATTTGAGTTTTCTTATAATAATTTCCTCTCTCTTCATTGTTGTTCTCCCTCTCTTTACTTGAAGTATAATTTTTCAAGCTACTTCAATCAGGATTATATTTTAGATATTTTGTTTCCTCCATTTGACTACCCCCTGAGTATATGAACATTGTTGTAAAACTAAAATACTGCATAAAAAGCAGTAGTAATTAGAACACAGTAAATAATTGTTTCAACATTTCAATGACTGTCAATTCTTAAAATTCAATAAAACAATGAATTAAAATTGAATATGTTCCTATAATACAAGAAAACTGTTGATGAAATAGATTTGCCGTATAATTTGTTTTTTACACTGGCGGACTTCGCCCCCCCCTACTGCCCTGCTCCCCTGGATATGGGCGCCACATCTCTTACGTGACCTTATGTCTGGTGGTCCAGACCCATGTGCTCTCATCTGCCATGTGCAGTAGTTCCAGGCACTGGTGCTCCATGTGGTTGCTCCTGGCCCTCTCCTCTGATGCAGGCCCAGACCTCTGCTCTACTTCCAAAGCTCTCCTGCAGGACATATGAGCGCTGGCTCCTGACCTATTAAAGGGCCATGTTTAAATTCTTCCCCAGCCTATGGTTCAGTTGTTAAGGCACCTTCCCTAGTGAAAGGGTGTCTGAGCTTTAGGTTTCTAGTCAACCAACTGAAGGTGTGATATTCTATCTAAATACCTGTGTACTAAACTTCTGCTTGACAAATGACTCTACACAGCTTGAAAACCCGAGGAGTGCCAGGATAACGCCCTTAGCGATAACCCAAACCGGTTAGTTGGTACAATCCGTTACACTCCCACCGCCTATTATATCAGTAAAAGCAAAAGTGTGTTGGTGGCAGGAAGTAGCTATTTTTCTCTCTACAATAATATGTGTGTTTGTGTGTGTATATATATGCAGTGATATATCATGAAAGTGGGGAATTTAAGTAGAAGCATGCAATAGTGATTTCCTCATCTCAAACAGTTTATTGAAACAAAAGCCAACAAAAGTGGTGGGTATACCACCACAAAAAAAATAAATTTCTTTATAACTTGTCATGTGGCTTTAAGTACCAATTACAGCTTGACCAATATCTCATGCTGTTCACAAGACAACTTATTGTCTCCTGAGGCATGGTATCCCACTCTTCTTGAAGGGTGGCCCTCAAGTCATTGAGGTTCTGGGGTACAGAGTTACCAGCCTCTACACAGTAACACAGCTGATGAAATAGGTTTTCAATGGGATTCAGGTCTGGAGAAAGTGCAGCCGTTCCCTAATGATGTGACCTCGATGAGCTGACGCATTGACTTCCATGAAGATGAAATTAGGCCTGTGTTGTTCATGCAGAGGCAAAATGACTGGATTAATGATGTTATTCAAGCTTGTCACTGTACCATTCACAAAGTGTAGGGCAGTTCTGTATTGACCTGATACACCTGCCCACACTGTCACACCACCACCACCAAAGGCTTGTCTGGTGACAACAGTGGCTGATGCACAGCACTCTCCTTGACATCTCCAACAATGTTGTCGCCGATCATTTCTGCTCAGCATTAATCAACTTCAATCCTGAACACTACTGAGGTCCCCTGATCCCTTGTCCAGCGTAACAGTTGGGCATATGCATTCAAAGTTTTAGAGAAGGTCACATTAAGTTCACCTGTAAAGTTTAGAGTGCATTTTAGGTTCATCCTGAAATTTCACCCACAAGACAAAAATCCCTTACTTTTTGTAATTAGCATATACATGTTTTCCAAGGTTTTAGGGCCCTTGCAGACGAGCGTGAGACTCATACGTCTCCCGCATCGTGTGCCCTGTACTGAACGCCCGGCACTGAACGGGGATACATAGCATTATACTGATTTATGATGCTATGTAACCCTTACAGTTCTGGAATGTGTTGGATAACACTAACATAATGCTGTTAGTGTTATCCAACACATTCCAGAACTGTAAGGGTTACATAGCATCATAAATCAGTATAATGCTACTGTATGTATCCCCGTTCAGTGCCGGGAGTTCAGTACAGGGTACACGATACGGGAGAAGTACGAGTCTCACGCTCGTCTGCAAGGGCCCTTAGGCAGCTGTGGGGAAAAATGCTGCAAAGTTAGAATGCTTTCAAAAATAGAAGTGTTAATAGTTTATTTTATCAGTTAACAAAATGCAAAGTGTATGAACAAAAGACAAATATAAATCAAATAAATATTTTGTGTGTCCATCCTTTGCCTTCAAAACAGCATTAATTGACAATGAATGGGGACAAAACGGAAACGTTTTTTTTCAGTATTGAGCCCCTATGACAAAATTCAATACCGGAAAAAGAAAACGCTAGAGTGAAAGTAGCCTTATTGTATGTTTTTTTTTTAGTTAGGAGATTTTTGTTTTGTAAGAGGTACTGTATGTAAAAAGGGTATTTATTTATCCATAATATTTTTTCTAATTTGATACGAATTCCAATAAGGAATAAGCAGTGCATTTCATAGACAGTTATGTAAATTATGTAATGTGCTTAATTCTGTTATGTGGCCTGTTATCTGTTGCTGACCTGGTAATACAACTTCAGTGATTTATGCCACCAACATTTACTTATCCCAAGGGCACTCTCAGTAAAGCATCATTATTTCTTTATTAAATAGTCCTTTTGCCTTCTTGAACTTGACAAACAAATCTAAGGGCATGAAAGAATTCAATTTCAGAGCTGAATGATAATTTGTCAGGCGCTGTTAAATTGCATAATTCAAAGTTAATTATGTTGGAGATATTAGGCTGTACGATAATTTGGTTTACTTCAACAGTAGATTCTAAACAATTTAACATTCCTGATAATGACAACAAGATGTGTTTGTTAGCATGGCCAAGCATGTAAGTGGAATAAACAACATTCTCACACTCCTTAACTGCTTTTCACATGACTGCGCTGTGCCCTGGCATTCCTAATGGCATTATTTGTTATTTCTTTATATATAATAACAATAGAGCATTATTTTTTAAAGTATTTACATTTTGCATTTTGGTGATATCGTTTTTTGTGAGCAAATAATTCTTACATTAGATGATTTGTTCTCAAAATGTTAAATGTCAAAATTTTGTTCAGCATTGTCATTCATTTCCATTGATGTGTTGTTTTTCTCTGCATTATGTCCTTCACATAATTACGAAGATCCTTTTCCTCTTGTATACATACATATATACATTTTTATTCAATACTTTTTTATGATATATAAACCTACATATGTATTATGTAGCCTAGAATGAGAGCTAACTAGGTACAGCTCAAAATCATTCATTCTCACTTTTAATTCTGTGTAATCTGACAAGGATGCCTGCAATGCAGCAATGAAAAGAAAATAATCTATCCTGTGAATATACAATAAATGTCTATAGTAGGAAAGCCACATTGAGGTAAAATAGTTATCATACTGGTTTAGTAAAGTTTAGTAAAGGGGCTGTCCCATAATTATATAGCAATTTACAGTATTTTATCATTAACCATATTTTCAATTGGAATCCTTTAAAATGCTCCATTGTGTAGATATTGCTGTTACAGATTTTATGGTGATCCCTTAATGTTATTTTGATTCCCTCTAAGAAGATTCACTTTTTGATAGGGGGCATGAAGGGTTTTAGTTAGGAGAGTATTAGGTATAAAGAAATGTATTTAGTCTCGAGAAGAGGCATCTAAGAGGAGACATGATTATCCTATATAAATATACAGATGGCCCATACAAAAATGGTAAAAAAGCTGTTCCATACAAAATCAACTCTAAAAGACAAGGGGGCATTGCCTTTTCTGAAGATGAAAAAGTTCAGTCTCCAGAGGTATCATCACTCTGGGATCCTGGTCCCTCTGAATCAGTGAGAGTGAAGAACAACTGTCCATGCACGTGGATGAGATGAGTAATTTAATTTAGTATTAAAAAATCCTTCGCATTATTACTGCTGGAGGCCACTCAGGGGGACATTATTAATGCTTAGGGCCACTCTGGGGGGCATTATCACTGCTGGGGGCCACAATGGGGGACACTATTACTGCTGGGGGGCACTATAGGGGACATCATTACTGCTGGGAGCCACTACAGGGAACATTATTACTGCTGGGGACCACTATGGGGGACTTTATCACTGCTTGGGGCCAATCTGGGGGACATTGTAACTGCTGAGGGCCTCTACGAGGGAAATTATGCTTACTGCAGGATTTGCGATTTAAACTAAAAAAAAAAAACAGTGAAAACCATCAATTTAATTTAATTAGTTTTTAATGGCCGTTTAATGGCCATTGCTAGACAGCCAGAAAATGGAGGCAAAAATGGATGAAAAATGGCCATAAAAACTGACATTTTGTCATTTTCATTGCTATTTTTTCATTGTTGTGTGAATGCTGCCTTAGATGAATTCTTAGAACAAAAGAATGCAAAAGTGTAGAATTCTGGTTTTCCATTCCACTTACCCTTTATTCACATCCTCTCCTATCACTTGGTTGAATTTGATGGACATACTTGTATGTCTTTTTCAACCATACTATGTGACTCTGTTTCTAGTACTGGTGAGAAAAGGTTGCATCTAATGTGATGATTCTTACTGGATGGCATGCATAGCAGTAGGAATTACTCTGACACATGTGAACAAGAGGATTTGTGCTGGACACATGAGGACATATTGAGTGGGACACCAGGGGGTGCCATTGCAAGTATTTAGCAGCAGTACTTGCATACATGAGCATTTTATAATGACTTCAATGTTTAAAAAAAGTTTGTCTGACAAATCAAATTAATATTATTTATGGAATGACGCTTTTAAAACTAGTACAAAGAAGATGTACAAATCAAGCCACTGCTTTAATTTCTAAACAGGCCCTTAAAATTGAGAGCTGGCACAATCTCTACTATGGTTATAAGAGTTTTAAGGTAGATCAATTTGTGGTAATATGGACCCTTGAAAGCTGTGTTGGCAGTATATAGAAACATTGCTATAGTTAGGTGACAAATACTGCAAAATGCATACATAATAGTATCTCTATCAAATCGAAATGATTTTCTGTATTTTTATAATTGTGAGTGGGGGAGAATGGGAGATTGTTGTAAAATGTAATAGTAAATTAATTTTTTGAAAAAGTTAGTGCACATTGAAATATAATTTACTGCTGATTTTACCGCTGTCTCAAGTCATGTTGCAGCTTTATATAAAATACTTCGTCAGACCTCCCAGCTTCTATACTGATAGAGGTTTTTGGGGGGGGTGTTCTGATTTGAGGCTGATGGAGTTGTGGGGGTCTGACTTTGATGTCCGATCTGAGGTCTTATGAGGATTGGGGGTCTGATGAGTGTCTGATCTGAGGTCTGATGAAGAAAGGGATCTGATTTAAGGGTCTTCTCTGAGGTCTGGAATTTCTTTTTCTTATTTTCCTCCTCCAAATCCTAGGTGTGTCTTATATTCTGTAAAATACAAGAACTCTCATATATCAACAGTTATTTTGGCAGAATTGTTTGAATTAAATGGTCTTTGTACTTTCACAAAATTTAAGCTTATCACATAGCCAATGTCTGAAATAGTAAATGTAAATGACTTTACTTCCTGCTAAGTTGCTATCCACTGCTGGTTGCTGAAGAGGAGGAGGAAGAAGTTCTGGGAGAGAGAGTTGTATAGCAGGGATACTGAGAGCATAGACTGGGGATTGATGAGATTACTCGGCTGTCTGCTAAATGTTCTCTCCTCCAGATTTTCATCATCATAATCTTCTTCGTTCCTACTCCTGTTCACTGCACACACATCCTCCAGTAAATGTGTTGTGGCTGTTATCAACTATCTATTTTCAGGACATACCACAATATAACAAAGCACATACAAACATGACAGAGGATTAGTTATTTCTTTGGGCATGAATCTGATTAAATAGTGAGCACTATGGGTGTTAAGGGCAGGAAGTCCAATCTTGTGTAGTGCTGGAAGACTTCAGAGCTTTGGCCTTGCTACCAGAACTTCAATGAAGTGCAAGTGAGGATGCTGTAGGAACAAGGCTGACAGGCAAAAAATATAAAAGGTATGAGTGCTAAAACACCTTTCTAAGCCCTGAGGACCATACTTATACAGTATACTACAAGCCTTTGTGAGAAGAGAAGTATTTTAAATGTATGATAACTTTTGCACAATCTTATATTCAGGGTCTTGAAGGCCCTGTGCAAGATTTAGACTTTTGTTATACAAACTGAAATGCATTTTATATAACATTATTCACTGGAACAGGGCGGGCCAACCTGCGACTCTCCAGCTGTTGTAAAACTACAACTCCCACCATGCCCTGCTGTAGGCTGATAGCTGTAGGCAGACTGGGCATGCTAGGAGTTGTGTAGAGATGAGTGAAGCGATTCGTCGATTCGTTGATTCGTAGCGAATCCGAATTTCCTTGGATTCACTTCGTATTATTCGTAAATGTACACACAATTTTACACGCTAACTATACGTACGATATGTATGAAATGAACGAAACGTACGCATTATGCATGAGGCGGAACAATGACGATACGCCAACGCAAGAGCGGGAAAGTGAAGATATGCCCCCCTCCGAACTGGAAAAAAACAGCCCACCGGGATCTAACTATTTTGCACGTATAGGGAGTAAAGACTCCTCCCTCAGTACTCCACCCTCCTCTGAAGCCACTCTGAACCAGTTTAGACCAGCGCTGACTTTAGAGGAAGCATCATGGCTAAGAAACAGCTGCACCCAAATTGGGAGGAAATGTGCTTTGGGTTCGAGTTCCCTGTACCACTGTGTGCTCCAGACATCAGGATGTCATAAGTTCATCTCTGCCAGAGAAACCAAGCTTCAGTGCCTGTGTCCTTACCACCTGCTAAAGTTGCTGCGCCTGCGACTCGTGAGGCGGCTGGAGCATCCAGTGTGGCTGGAGTGTCCGCTATGTCTCGTATGGCAGAGGCGGCTGGAGCGTCCACTTCTCCACCCAAGAGGAGATCCACCCCTTCCATACACCAGAACCCAATTTTTCCACCATCTGTGACGGCCCATGCACAGACTCTCTGGGACTATAAAACCGCAGTGGAGGAATGGGTCATACAAGTTCTTGACCACCCTAGGCCGGGAGATCCTTCGTTGGAACGCAGGAAGGGAACCGTGCTTTGGTTCTCGGTTGGGAGAGGGTCTGGCTTCCTGCAGGATGACGAAGATGGAAGGGAATATTTTGTGGGGCGCAGATCGGTGAAACGGCTCTACCTGCCACAACATCGTCATAGGCTGTACATGGGGGATCAGGTGGAGTACACCCCCATGGCGTCCCTGAAAGGCCCATTTGCGACCGGGGTTACCCTCCTGTCAAAGCTTCTGGTGCCTAAAACGGAACCAGAAGTCTGGCCGGATGAATCACCAGGTCCATGATGCTTGCGCTGCCTGCAGGAGTTCCCAGATAGCATCCTCCGGTTCAGGGAAAAGCCACAGCCTCAGCCGGAGCCTCTGATTCCTGGACTGCCAGCATCACCACCACCACAGTCCTTTCAGCTGGGTCAGCATCATTCACCTTCCGATCAACGGTCATCTACCAGTACCAGCTGCCGTGGAAGGTGAAGCCAGCAGCAGCGGTGGAAGCTGGGCCTTCTTCCCTGGATGCAACCTTGCCTCCACCGCTGCAGCCAGAAGTCCTTACCCCTGCTGTCCCAGCAGGAGGATCCGGAAAAGCGCAAGTGGCTGCAGCGCTCACCAGCGTGACCACCACCCGGACCCGGACAAGTCCAAATGAAGGAAGAAGAGGCTGGAGTTCCACCACCGCAGCGAGCATGGCCTACAAAAGGCAGGAGCGTCCTCTGATGAGCTTCAGCAGAAGCTCAAGCGAGGAGGACTTCAGGTCCCTCATCTGAGGAACCTACTACTGGCTGCTGTCAAGGACTGCAGGAGGACCTATGGGAGCTACACCATGGACTGCACCTGATGGGTCAGAGCTAGTTGGCACTTTTATGTTTGTGTGTTTGTTTGTATTGCTGCCGTTTGACTCTCACCCAGATGGACATGGCTGTCAGGACTCCCCCCATTCTGCAGAAAATTCCCTGTTGGGCCGAAGTGCGCCTATTATCCTTTTTCCCCCCTTCTCAGGTTATTTGGGAGCCCCTTTTGCCAAAAGCGTTCTCTATTTGCAGCTATTCTCTATTATCCATGTGGATTACACATTACCTGTTTGGAGTACAATTTTACCTCATGTGGATTACAATTGAATTTTGGAATATGTGTTCCAGACAGACTGTTCCAGACAGGAGAGAGACTCAAACGTAAATTGATTGCACTAAAATGTTTGCATACTTATGTCTTTGCTGTATTTTAGCTACACTGTTTTTAATGATATAGCACTTTAGCCCATTGTGTGTATTCTTTTTCTGGTACTGCAATGTGTCTTATTAAGGCACTTATTGTACTGTGTTTTTAGTAAATTATTAACTTATTTAAAGCTAGCAGCAGTGAGCACCTTATTTTTCTAGTTCATATAGTCTGCCTCTAAAGACTGTAGGCCGCGGCCTAGCCTCGTGCGTATGACGCATTCGCGCGTCAATGGTACGCTAAGTATTCGTACGCACTTTTGTACTCTAATGCTTACGTACCTTTAACTACGCTGACTGTACGTACGTAATTTACGCAGGAATGTTCTCAAATCAACGATTTTTTTTTTAAACGTAGATTCGACGAATAAGTACGTTTAAATACGAATCTTGTCAGAAATTCGGCGAATATTCGGCGAATAAAATTTTGAATGATTCGCTCATCTCTAGAGTTGTGGTTCTGCAACAGCTAACCATCCCTGCACTGGAGGCTAAGTTACAGTACATAGTTAATACAGTTGGAAAAATACATAAGTCCATCAAATTCAACCAAGGAACCAGTTCAGCCACATATGTGCCACAATTCTTAATTCTTTATATACACTGGAATCATCAGCATATGCTGGACACTTCTGAAGCGTGATTATAATGACTATAATGGGGAACCCTGGGTTTCCATCACACCACTTTATTTTATTCTTTTTTTCTGCAGGACTCTGCAATGGAGGCTCTTACCACAATTATATTCAGTTCATTGCATCCCGCAACAAACCTTACCTTGGTCTTACATAAAAATGTCATGCCTTAGACTCAACGCAATGTACAAAAATACGTATGTAGTGTGACTGCTATAAGTAATACATCTAGCATTGAATAGAAAGAGTTGACCATCATCCCAAGGTCATATGGCCTTTGTATGAAAGCTATACAGAGCCATGGTAACAATGTTTACAGGTGGCCATGGACAGTAGGTAGGGGGTTTGGAATGTTAAGGGGCACAAACTTTTAATAGATAAAGTTGCTTTCTGTTACTTTTACATTTCGCAATGAGTAATAGCACTGTCCATGAATAGGGATGTGAACCATTCAGACTCAGCAAACACAGTCAATAATGGTGTTTTCTTAGTTAATGGAGCTGTAGACAACATTTAAAATAGATCAGCAGAAGACATAACATTAATCTATGCAAAACCATTAGGCTGTACATGGTACAGATAGCAAGTGGCAGCAGACAAGTCACCATCTGGTATAACTTTATATGGATATAGATATTATGTGCATACAATTTCTAAAAATAATGCATATGCTTAGTATTGGCACTGCATATGATATGGGTCATTAACAAAAACAAATGTAATGGTCCCTCGCTATGGACCTTTGTAACTTGAAACTACATTCAACTTGTAATTCTTGCAGTGTAAACCTGGGAGCATACGATTGGCTGGAAGATCTAGACCAGTGATCTCCAACCTGTGTCTCTCCAGCTGTTGCAGAACTTCCATCATTCCCTAATAGCTGCAGGCTGTTATTTTCCCATACTGTACTGTACTGCTCTCTGTACTTCATGTCCTGTACGGTTACTTCTCCATACTACATATGCTGTACTGCTCTCTGTACTTCATTTGCTGTACTGTTACTTCTCCATACTACATGTGCTGTACTGCTCTCTATACTTCATGTGCTGTCCTGGCATTTCTTCATACCACATGTACTGTACTACTTTATGTACGTCACGTGCTGTACTGTTACTTCTCTATACTATAAGTGCTGTACTGCTCCAGGGCCGGTTTTATCCAAAATGTGGCCCTGGGCAAAATTAAAAGCGGGCCCCAAATTCTGAAGTACTGTATCAAAAGTCAGATTTATTCACTTGACGTAAGGGGGAAGTCACCACCGTGGCCCATGATTGGTTGCTGGCAGTGTCAAAATGAATGATGAAATCCAGGGACCTGAGCAGAGGTTGGAGAGTACCAGAGCCAAGAGCCAGTGTCAAGAAGCAGGTAAGGCCTAGTTCACATTTCAGTTATTTGGTCAGTTATTGTGAGCCAAAACCAGTAGTGAGGCCACCTCAGAGATAAGGTATAATGGAAAAGATCCTGTTCTATGTTTTTGACCCGCATCTAGTTAAGGCTCACAATAACTGATGGAAATAACTGAAGTGTGAACTAAGCCTAAGGGCTCGTCTGCAATATATGGGCACTGGCGATGTGCTCAACGTATCACAGATGCGGACCCATTCACTTGAATAGATCTGGAATCTAGAAGGAGCAGTGTGGAACAGAGACACAGAACCCCACAAAAGCACTATGGAGAACTTCCATGGGGTTCCTCTCGGTGCCTCCGCAATAGGACATGTTCTATTTTTTTGCAGTGCTGACGGATCACGGGCCCATACAAGTTGAATGGGTCTGGATCAGTCTGCTGCAACCGTACAGATGGTGCCCGTGCATTGGGGACTGCAAATTGCACATGTTTGTGTGCATGAGTCCTAAGTGTGCTTCACTTGCTTAAGGGTGCATTCATACGACCGTAAGTGTTTTGCGGTCCGCAAATTGCGAGTGGTTTCCAGAGCTGCCGTGACGTAGTTGAGGAGGGCAGCAGCCTACAATGCTAATATGGGTCGTTAGTCCGTCCCTGATTAGGCGTGTTTTGGACAAGTAAGAGGACGGGCTGGGCACAGGAGGGGGGCATTACTGGGCTCCCTAACGCCCCTCTGGGCTCCTTCAGAGAAAATTTACATATCAGAAAAAGTAAAATAAAACGAAAATGGAAGCTGAAAAGAAAGATTGGAGACCACATCTAGACTCAGGGTACTTTACTGAACATGGCTATAGTTTTAGTTTAAAACACTAAAATCATGTGACAGATTTCCTTTAAGGCATAATGGATGTTTTGACCTGTTTTCCTGTTCTATATATTGGATTCTGCATTTATATTATTGCCATATTTTAATGTAAAATGTACCATTTACATATTTATTTCAATATGCAGTTATGCAATATTCAATATACCTTTCATTGACTTATTTTTTCATATTGGTATTTAGCAAAATAGCTGTATTTTACTAGAGGTGTCTTGCTTAGAAAGAACTGATGAGACAAGCGGATTTATACCTGTATGTTTTTGTTCTATGTCAGCCTTTTCCACCGCCTTTCCTCCATAACTCACATATCGCATTTACACAGCTCAGCACATAACATGCTTTTTTCTTCAATGCTTTGTTCACTACTATTGTGCTGACTGCCGCTCTTGTCTACCCATATCCTGCACACCTAATAGGAATCTCTGCCAGGTAACATTGAGAGGAATGGATGAATCAGCAAGCAGATGTTACCTTTTCATCCTTCTACTTAACCCCTTCATAACCAAGATCATTCTTATGCCATGTTTTCCATTACTTCAGGAAATCATGTGTGAGTTTTACCCAAATTGGGGCAGATGTACTAATAGTGTCCAAAATATAGATAGTGTACACTTAGCTAATCTAAAGATGTGCTGAATTGTTCACAGCGGCTCATTGTATGCTTCTAATAAAGAAATAGTAAGTTACAGTATATAAGGTCTTAATAGCTCTATACATAATGACTATTATTGTAAATTGTTTTCCTAATGAGTTCCCAATGTTAGAAATGATGCCTAATATATCAGTTAAACCTACAGTAGGTAACAAGCTCAAGTATTTCTCTCTACTTAGAACGAGTCTTCACATCACATTTATAGCCTCTCTTTAACATATCCATTGAAAAGTATGCAATAAATGGATGCGACTGTTGGATATCATACAGTGGAATCTGTAGAAAATTCTATGGCATTCTAAATTATTTTAAATGCTTTTATTCCAGAAATTAAACACTTAGTTCATATTAAAAAAAAAACAAAACCTTGTGAGGTCAAGTCAATTTTCCTCATTTTAGGGGAAAAAAATCCTAATCAGGCAATCACAATAAGTCCCTGGATCAACGACCCTTCTCCAGAAATCTAGTAACTATAACCTATAATATTATTACACTACAGAAATACATCCAGATTAGTGTTGAGCAAATTAAAGTGAAACTAATTGACTTTGATCTGAATGTCAGGAAAAATTTCATTCGCAATTATTCTGATTTCTTCTCGCTTGGTGGCAACAAATTGTTTTTTTTCCTAAAATGGTGGCTACACATGTAAAGTAAGAAGCCTTGGAATGTGATATGACCCATAATGCCATGTAGCCAGCCAATCAGCAGATAGCCATCCCCTGTGATATCACAGCCCTATAAAATCCTTCAGGGACAGACTTGGAACTTAAAGTGGCCCTGGAAAAATAAATAAAAGTGGCCCCATGTTGTTGGGGGGCAATACAATAGGCGGGGTCAGAAATACAATAGCGCAAAATACCATCCAATAAGAAGTATATACCACAGTGCAGCACGACATGTTGCCCAAAAAGCTGTCCCTCTGTGGTGGCCGTCAATAGAGGCCATTTTCTGCCATCTTCCTCCACTTGTCTCTTATTAAAATATGGAGCAGGGGGATTAGGAGGTGAGGTGCAGGCCACAGCAGTTGAATTCAGGACATGTGTGGTCTCTGGCGCTGGCCATCTACATGAGTATCTGATTCTCACAGCATTAATTACCACTGAGAGTTCATTATGTCTTGGGCCATCAGCATAGAGGAGGGCTTGGATGGCCCCCTGGGGCATTGGCCCACTGGGAAATTTCCCTGTAAGGTCTATGACCAATTCGCCCCGAAACCCTTTATCAAACATGGCAGCTGGATTATTGCCATATAGGAGGAGTGTTGTTGGTTATTGGAATGAACCACACAAATCACCAAGCTGCAGTGGAGTAGACATCTGAAAAACCACAAAAGATCTGAGGCTCCTCCTGCTCCCTCCTCTGCTGCCAGCTCGGCCTTTTCCTCCCCCTCTGGAGCTACAGGGCCACTTGGCTCCCCACAAAGAGAGGATGTGACAGCACCACCACCATCAGCAGTGTCACCGAGCACCTCCACACTGTCCCATGGAAGCGTTCCGCTGTCTATCCCGCAAACACTGGAGAAAAAGCACCCCATGAGCCCTGGCCCTGAATGCCAGCATCTCAAAGTTCCTGGCCTTTGAAATGCTACCATTCCATCTGGTGGAGACGAACAGTTTTAAAAACCTTATGGCAGTGGCTGTCCCACAGTACATGGCTCCCAGCCACCACTACTTTTCCAGGCGGGCCATCCCTATCCTGTACGAAAAGTGGAGGACACACTGCCCACTGGGTAAATGTAAAGGGATCTGGGCCTGAGGTGGAAAATGGTTTGGCACATGTCCTACCACCACCAAGGATTGCTGGACATCTGTCATTGCCTCCTGCTGCCTCCTACTCCGCTTCCTACTCTAGCGCCTCCTCATCTGGTTAGCGTAACACCTGCACCAACAACTTCAGCACATCCAGGGGGAAACAGCAGCAGGCTGTTATAAAACTCATCTGTTTGGGGTACTCCTGTGCAGGAGCTGTGGATGGGTATCGAAGAACAGTCAGATGAGTGATTGTTGCCACTGAGCCTCAAGCCCGGTCTGGTGGTGTGTGATAACGGGCGAAATCTCCTAGCAGCTCTGGACCTAGCCAGTTTTACACACATCCTCCATGCGGGACGTGTGTGCCATGTTTGGAGTACTCCACCAACATGGCCAGCCTTACTATGACTATTTTACAGCCATTTTACAGTACCAAAGTCCCCATTGACTTCCATGGGTCCATACTCAGGTCCGCTCATCCTTAGTAGACTATGAAGCAATTTTTTATGAATATTGAGCATCATTTTAATTTCATGCACTTAAGGTTTATATTAGAAGATTAATTCAAACATGGATATTATGCCACACATTCAGGAAACAATGCAAATGGTCTATAAATGAGTGCTATTAATTTTAAAGGAATACATGGTTATTTAGAAAACATGATATTAAAGCGTTCTATAGCATACATGGTTCATAAATAGTGAAATTTTCCATTAACTTCTCAGGGAGACAGTATGCAGAACTTTTTAAAGAGTGACTAAATTTGTGATTACAAATCTCAAATGAAGATTTAAAAGGCTTTTCTCGCACTACAAAATTTGACCATCCCTAACACTAGCCATCAATATCAGATCAGTGTGGTTCTGACTGCCGACCCCCCTATCGAAGAGATGACCAAAGGGCCTTAGCACTGCGTACTTTCCCTCATTATTTGCTTGGTATAGTTCCTGGTATTGTTTGTGTCTGATTTTGCAGATAACTGCAACTCAGTCCCAAGCACAGCTACTGCAATAGGTACTTCTCTGTGCCTGCTAATCAGGCACTTCAGCCTCTTTAGTCAATTTAATTGTAAATACTTCTTTAAGCAACATTACAAACACAATTGCGACTAGCTTTCAGATTATACTATGGTCAAAGAACAGGTGTATTATAGCTAGATGAGAGTTACAGTGCTGTTTTCCCATCTGTGTCAGTCAATATACTAAGGTTGACTTGTCTTTAAATTATTCTGCCAAATTATCATGGTGTCTTGGTTCCCATGCTATTTCACAATGAGCTAATCTAGTGTTTTTCATGTTAAAATGAACACAGCTTGCCATGTTAACCAAATACTAAGACCTGTGGAGGTCATACTGAAAAAAAATAAATCAACTATAATACCACCCCAATACCAAAAATGTTGATACACGGTGTAAAATGTAAATAAATATAAATAAAAACAGAATGCAATGATTTAAAATCTCATAGACCCATATTTTATTCACAACAGATCATAGAAGTCAAATGTTGAAAGTGAGACATTTTACCATTTTATGAAAATAAAATTAACTTTGAGACAGGGCAACAAAAGGATGTAGTAAGTTTATTAATAAAAAAAACAGATGGAGGATCAATTTGCAATTAAATCACATGACTGGGTAGAAAAAGAGCATGTTAGAGAAGCATAGTCTCTCAGAAGCAAAGATGTGCAGAGGTTCCCAAATCTGCAAAAAAAAAAAAAAAAACTGTCTAAAAATTGTGAAACCAATTAAAAAAACTTTTTTTTCAACATAAAATTGCGAATAATTTGAATATCCCTCCATCTTTCCCAAGCATAAGGCTTTTCATTTAAACAACTGTTCTATTTTAGTCTCATCTGTCCACAAAACATAACTGCAGATGGGCATCAATGTTCTTTTTAAAGAGCAGCAGCTTTCTCCTAGTAATCCTACCATGCACACCATTGTTGTTAGGTGCCCTCCTCATGGTGGACTCATGAACATTAACATTAGCTAATGTGAAAGAGACATTTAGATGCTTTAGGTTACCTGGGCTTACCTTGCTTTTGGCTTGATCTTTGTTGGTTAACTACTCGTAGGAAAGGTAATAATAGTCTTGAATTTTCACCATTTGTACACAGTCTGTCTGACTGTCAATTGGAATAGTCCAAACTTTTTAGAGATGGTTTTGTAACCTTTTCCTTCCTAATGAACATCAACAATTCTTCTTCTGAGTCCTTAGAGACCTCCTTTGTTCATGCCATGACACACTTCCACAAACATATGAAAATCAAACTTTTATAAATGCCTGTTCTTTAACCACTTCAGATCTGGGCCATTTACCCCCTTCCAGACCAGGCATAATTTTGCAAATCTGACATGTGTCACTTCATGTGGTAATAACTTTGGAACGCTTTTACTTATCCAAGCGATTCTGAGATTGTTTTCTCGTGACACATTGTACTTCAAGTTAATGGTAAATATGAGTCGATAAGTTTTATTTTTATTTATAAAAAAATCCAAAAGTTAACGAAAATTAGAAAAAATTCACTATTTTCTAAATTTGAATCTCTCTGCTTTTAAGACAGATAGTGATACCCCATGAAATACTTTTTAATTTACATTCCCCATATGTCTACTTTACGTTGGAATAATTTTGGTAGTGTCATTTTATTTTTTTAGGACAGTAGAAGGTTTAGAATTTTAGACACAATTTTTGCAAATTTGCAAAATAAACTTTTTAAAGGACCAGTTCAGTTCTGAAGTCACTTTATGGGGCTTACATAATAGAAACCACCCATAAATTACCCCATTTTAAAAAATACACCCCTCAAACTATTCAAAACTGGTTTTAGAAATGTTGTTAACCCTTTAAGTATTCCACAGGAATTAAAGCAAAATAGATGTGAAAATTCAAAATTTCACTTTTTTTTCCAGATTTTCCATTTTAATCATTTTTTTTCCTGTAACAAATCAAGGGTTAACAACAAAACAAAACTCAATATTTATTACCCCGATTCTGCAGTTTGCAGAAATACCCCACATGTGATCGTAAACTGTTGTTTGGGGATACGCCAGGGCTCAGAAGGGGAGGAGCAGCATCTGCATTTTCTAGCATGGAATTTTCTGTCATGGTTTTTAGGAGAGATAACGTTTTAATTTTTTTGTGGACTGAGCTGCGTGAGGGCTTATTTTTTGTGGGAAAAGCTCTGCTTTTTATTGGCACCATTTTGGGGTACATATGGCTTTCTGATCACTTTTTAATCTAATTTTTGGGAGGTTAACTTAAAAAAATGCAGTTTAGGGGCATTTTTCTATATTTTTTTTTACACCATTCACTTGATGGGGTAGATCATGTGATATTTTTGTAGAGCCAGTTGTTACGGACGCAACGATACCAAATATGTATATGTTTTAGTTTTTTTTTTACGTTTTACACAATAAGAGCATTTTTAGAAAAAAATCATGTTTTTGTGTTGCAATTTTTTAAGAGCCATTTTTTTATTTTTCTGGCTTTGATCTTGTGTGGGGGCTCATTTTTTGTGGGATGAGGTGACGTTTTTATTGCTACCATTTTGGGATGCATACGACTTTGTGATTGTTTGATATTATGTTTTTTGGTAGGTGAGGCGACAAAAAAAAAGCTGTTTTGGCATAATTTTTATTAGATTTTTTTTACGCAGTTCACTTGATGGGTTAGATCATGTGATATTTTTATAGAGCCGGTGATACCAAATATGTCTATTTTATTTATTTATTTTTATTTGTAACATTTTTTTAATGACATATTTGGGGGAAAATTATTTTTTTTTATATGCGATTTTTTTTTAAATAATACTTTTATTTATTTTTTTATTGTTTTATTTTTTTATTTTACACTTTGTGTCCCCCATAAGGTCATACAAGACCTCAGGGGGACATTTAACTTCACTTATTTATGTATTTATTTTTTACACTTGATTGAAATACATCCCCAGAGAGGCTGTACAGCATAATACTATGCTGTACAGCCTCAGTGCAGGGCTGATCGGGTCTATGAGAGACTTGGCAGCTCCTGCACTCTCCCGGCCCTGGCGATCACGGCTATTGAGCTTCCTGATCTGTATACACAGCGCTCGGTGAGCACTGTGTATACAGCGATTTACAAGGCAGGGACCCCTGGGAATGGTCCCTGCTTTCTCTTTGGGGTACCCTGCTGTCACTGACAGCAGGTACCCCACTGTGCAGCTGCACGATTAGCGTGCAGCTGCTATCTCTGAATGGACGTTCAGAAACGTCCATTCAGAGATAACTAACCACTTCCCGGACGTTTATATAATATGGGCAGATGGGAAGTGGTTAAGTAAAACAGGTCACTCACACCTGATTGCCATCCTATTGATTGAAAACACCTGACTGTATTTTTTGCCTTCAAATTATCCACTAATCCAAAAGGATCACATACTTTTGTAACTTTTCTCAAATAAATGACCAAATGCAGTGGTCAGCTTAGGAGTGGCCCCAACTCTACTCTGGGTACCCCAAACACCGTCAAGGTGTCGTATTGCTGCTCTCCAGAAGGAATGAAAGGGTATGGTGCACCCAATGGGAAATAAGTCCAGAGAGTCAGGGTCTGCATTAAATCAGTGTGTTTTTACTGGAGGAATTCAGGATGCAAAACAATATAGGTGAGCGATAGGGCTGGCTTATCCAGTCTCCTCCCTGGCAGAAGAAGGGTTTGATGCTAAGGAAAGGTCTAAGCTAGCTGTCCCTCTCTCAGAAGGCTGGTACCCTGGTCAAAGGCGCACGGTCTGTAGCTCAGTAGTCTAAGTGACTCTTTGGTCACAGGGCTGATGACCCATGGTCTGTGGCTCAGAGTCCCCATCTCAGCATCTTCTTCTGGTCACTTCAATAGACTTTCATGAGTCTCCCCTCCAAGCACTGGTCCCTAACTGCAGAACACTAAGGGCCCTGACTGCTTTCCTTTTATACTATTTCTAGCTAAACTAGAACCTGATAGTGGGAGGGGTGGAGTGGAGAAGCTCAGCACAAACAGATGCATTGCAACACTTTCTGCATCTCAAAAACTTACATTAAAGATTCAATACTCAATGGCAATGACACAGCAGTTTTTTCCAGGCAAAAACAAGTTTTCAGACATAACAACAAAGCTAAAACCAGACATTCAAAATGTCAGTCTGTCTGGTTTTGGTGGTAAACATGTCTGGTTTTTCCCTCCAAAACATGCTCTTCTTTAAACCCTATGACAGCTGTGGAAAATTACTAGCTTCTTATTCAAAGTCCCAAAAGTCTCTCAGTATCCATTAACCCTTTCTACAAAGCCTTGCAAATACAGTGCAAATGGAACAGGATATAATATCACAACATACATAGAAAAAGCAGTTAAGTGGTATTAAACAGTGCAAGTTAACCCTTTCAAGTGAAATAAAGTAAGAGGTTTATAACTTTGCATAGTGAAAACAGGGCCAATGTCCACGAATATCCAGACTTCACAGTACCCCTACTCCAGGGCACTACACGAGTCTAAAATGTTTGACTCATTTATTTGAGTTGGTTACCTGTATCTACTTTTAAGAAAATCTGATGAAGTTTCAAGTCAATTGAATGCAGAAATATAGAAAATTCAGAAGTGTTCACAGATTTTCAAGCACCACTGTAAGTCTCATACAGGAAAAAGAAAGTTTTTCAAATTTTGTAGATGGCATTTCAGGATGCATACATCCTGAGATACAGCATCAAAAATATTATTTGAATTTGTAAGGTTACAGAAGCACAAATACATCTACTCTTTATTCATTAAAATAGTTATGGAATATGGAGTCAATTTAAAAGTAATATTGCAACAAATATGAAAATATAAAAAAGCATCACCCATACAAGTGTGTCTCTTACTTTTCTTTGAGTCTGTATCAGACTTATAAGTGTAGCATGCTGGGTAATTTGTTACTACATTTTACCTTTCATGTTTCTTTCTTATATATCCATGGTCACTATTTACTAATGTAATGTAAAGATAACAAGACTGGGGAATGGAGGGTAGCAGGAAAATAAAAAAATAGTGATCTGAACTCCAGATCTGCATTACTACTCATGTTTTGCTGTAGAAAATTGTCCAAAATTGGGGTGACAGACTCTCTTTAATTTCTTGTGTAGAAGAATAAATTGGAACTGTTCAGAATTGTTTATTGCAGGTGGTATAGATAATGGACCATGGTGACCAGAGTCTAGGGGCATCACTAGGTTCAGGGGGGCTACTGGCTTTCCTTAAGGAGGCCAGATATGTATGGTTATTTAGTGACAAGGGGAGAAAAATGTACAAAAGAGGTTTCCTCCAAAGTCTTTCTAGTGCCACCTTCTGGAAATGTCTTCCAATGTTCAAGCCTTGGAACATAACAAGGAAAAATATCAAAGTCAGAATACAAGAGTACCCTGTAGGAATAATTTAAAACAAAATCCTTTGAAACTCTCCTATAATTGGTTTTCTAGCTGTACAGCCTTCTAACAGTGGGCAAATGTGTTTGGGCTACTGCTTAGTGAATTCAGCCACCGCTAGTAGTTGACACATACAGACACATATCTAAACTCTTGTGAAAAATCTAATACACTGTTCTCTTTTTCTTTGGCATAAGGAAGGGAGTAACAAGGCCGCCCCTCACAGTATTGAAGAGGAAATTAGCTAAATTGCCTGTAAGTTTCTAATAATATGTGCATGTAGGCAGCCATGTGGAAAATGGCAGGGGCTTCTCATCTTCTTGTAGGAATTCTTCATACAAATGCCTTAAAAGGTCTAGGATTGGGTATGTATTTAGGAGGAGGTCATCATGAAGGTTTCTATTTTTACACTCCATCTGCTGTGTATGAAATATTGTTTCAGCCACCGCTAGTAGTTGACACATACAGACACATATCTAAACTCTTGTGAAAAATCTAATACACTGTTCTCTTTTTCTTTGGCATAAGGAAGGAGTAACAAGGCCGCCCCTCACAGTATTGAAGAGGAAAATTAGCTAAATTGCCTGTAAGTTTCTAATAATATGTGCATGTAGGCAGCCATGTGGAAAATGGCAGGGGCTTCTCATCTTCTTGTAGGAATTCTTCATACAAATGCCTTAAAAGGTCTAGGATTGGGTATGTATTTAGGAGGAGGTCATCATGAAGGTTTCTATTTTTACACTCCATCTGCTGTGTATGAAATATTGTTTCAGCCACCGCTAGTAGTTGACACATACAGACACATATCTAAACTCTTGTGAAAAATCTAATACACTGTTCTCTTTTTCTTTGGCATAAGGAAGGGAGTAACAAGGCCGCCCCTCACAGTATTGAAGAGGAAAATTAGCTAAATTGCCTGTAAGTTTCTAATAATATGTGCATGTAGGCAGCCATGTGGAAAATGGCAGGGGCTTCTCATCTTCTTGTAGGAATTCTTCATACAAATGCCTTAAAAGGTCTAGGATTGGGTATGTATTTAGGAGGAGGTCATCATGAAGGTTTCTATTTTTACACTCCATCTGCTGTGTATGAAATATTGTTTCAGCCACCGCTAGTAGTTGACACATACAGACACATATCTAAACTCTTGTGAAAAATCTAATACACTGTTCTCTTTTTCTTTGGCATAAGGAAGGGAGTAACAAGGCCGCCCCTCACAGTATTGAAGAGGAAAATTAGCTAAATTGCCTGTAAGTTTCTAATAATATGTGCATGTAGGCAGCCATGTGGAAAATGGCAGGGGCTTCTCATCTTCTTGTAGGAATTCTTCATACAAATGCCTTAAAAGGTCTAGGATTGGGTATGTATTTAGGAGGAGGTCATCATGAAGGTTTCTATTTTTACACTCCATCTGCTGTGTATGAAATATTGTTTCAGCCACCGCTAGTAGTTGACACATACAGACACATATCTAAACTCTTGTGAAAAATCTAATACACTGTTCTCTTTTTCTTTGGCATAAGGAAGGGAGTAACAAGGCCGCCCCTCACAGTATTGAAGAGGAAAATTAGCTAAATTGCCTGTAAGTTTCTAATAATATGTGCATGTAGGCAGCCATGTGGAAAATGGCAGGGGCTTCTCATCTTCTTGTAGGAATTCTTCATACAAATGCCTTAAAAGGTCTAGGATTGGGTATGTATTTAGGAGGAGGTCATCATGAAGGTTTCTATTTTTACACTCCATCTGCTGTGTATGAAATATTGTTTCAGCCACCGCTAGTAGTTGACACATACAGACACATATCTAAACTCTTGTGAAAAATCTAATACACTGTTCTCTTTTTCTTTGGCATAAGGAAGGGAGTAACAAGGCCGCCCCTCACAGTATTGAAGAGGAAAATTAGCTAAATTGCCTGTAAGTTTCTAATAATATGTGCATGTAGGCAGCCATGTGGAAAATGGCAGGGGCTTCTCATCTTCTTGTAGGAATTCTTCATACAAATGCCTTAAAAGGTCTAGGATTGGGTATGTATTTAGGAGGAGGTCATCATGAAGGTTTCTATTTTTACACTCCATCTGCTGTGTATGAAATATTGTTTCAGCCACCGCTAGTAGTTGACACATACAGACACATATCTAAACTCTTGTGAAAAATCTAATACACTGTTCTCTTTTTCTTTGGCATAAGGAAGGGAGTAACAAGGCCGCCCCTCACAGTATTGAAGAGGAAAATTAGCTAAATTGCCTGTAAGTTTCTAATAATATGTGCATGTAGGCAGCCATGTGGAAAATGGCAGGGGCTTCTCATCTTCTTGTAGGAATTCTTCATACAAATGCCTTAAAAGGTCTAGGATTGGGTATGTATTTAGGAGGAGGTCATCATGAAGGTTTCTATTTTTACACTCCATCTGCTGTGTATGAAATATTGTTGTGTACTATATCTATTACACTCTGCAAATGTGTTTATTTAGTGCTGCAAGACTTGTGTCGTCTTATTTGTAACTATGAATAGTAAGAAAAGCAGATGGTGGAGAACATTTACAAACATCTTCAATTGTCAGAAATTCAGCTGCAAAACAGAAAACTACAGGCATTCCTATAAATCACAAGATGTGGAGCACAGACTATGATTGCTGCGTGTATGGTGCTCTTGAGTTCTTCATAACTGACACAATTACAGGAGGAATTATAGAAAATCCGGCCCTATTTGTAGATTTCTACTAAGTGCTACAACATTATATACATATACCATAAATGTAACATAATGTTGAGTACAGTTTATTAATATATATGTTAGTCACAGACTCCAAAGAAGATACAATGACAACACATATAAGGAAACGGCATGCAATGTATATGCAGTACCCTATAACAGGATTTGCTAGTGTAAATCACCCCTTGTGGTATCCTAGAGATACTTATATCAATTAAACCAACGTCATCTGTATTATGGATGACAAAAAATCCCACTAGGGACCCTCAATATCCGATCCTATAATTAAAATATAACTTTTATTTATTTTTTTGCTTAAGAATAAACAATAAAGAGAAGTGTTCTAAAACTATTAACTAGCTAGAGAGTTTTATTTTTATATTGACTTTACTTATTAATGTCTGTTGATAAGAGCACTGGAGAAGGTCGTATTCTCTATCACAGGAGAAAGCTTCACTCTTTCTCTGTGGAAACTGACTTGAAATTAGCTTTCCCTGATGTTATATATTAGAGTAAAGGGACCATGCCTGTTTTTTCGTATAACTAGGAAAGGCTGAGGCTGCTAATTTTTGCCAACCATCTATTTGCTTGTATTTATACACTGAGGGGATCCATATATCCCTGTATGAGCAGAGGTTCCCTACAGGTTGGCAATTTATGTAGCCAATAATATCTACATCACTTTACAAGTGCTTGTCCCTCAAGAGATGGGGATCTTCCTGCAATAAGGTTTATATGGTGTGGAACCATACAAACTAATCATCAGTGTTTAGTTATCAGGTTGCAGGAGGGGATTAGACCGCTAAGGGTCGAAAATCAACTTGTGAAGCTGTATTCAATTCATACAGTTCACATTAGCAATAAACCTCTATTGATAGGAGCGGTTTTGCCCTGATGTAATTGTATTTGCTTATTCACTAAAGAGGGTACAATCTGTCTCTTTCTCTCTAGATCTCACAGGCAATTATAATTATCACTCACTAGTGAGTCATTTAAGGAGTAGTGTTGATCGAGCACCAAAGTGCTCGGGTGCTCTGGTAGAACACTTGGTGATGCTCGAGTGCTCTACAGAGCACCCGAGCACAATGTAAGTCAATAGGAGAAGACCAGGCACCCCCTGCTAGGATGAGGGGAGGGTGTCGGGTTCATAGGAAAAGGTCAGAATCGCAAATTCTCCTCTTTCACTCATTAAAGTACGCTAATTAACTGAATTCGTATGCATTAGCGCACAATGAGTAGCATTAGTAATGCTAATGCTACGCATTGTACGCTAATGCGTACGAATTTGTATGCTGATGTTACGCATTGTACGCTAATGCATACAAATTTGTATGCTAATGATACGCATTGTACGCTAATGAGTACTAATTTGTATGCCAATTTAGCGTACAATGTGTAGCATTAGCATACAAATTTGTACGCATTAGCGTACAATGGATAACATTAGCATACAAATCCGTACGCATTAGCGTACAATGCGTAGCATTAGCATACAAATTTGTACACATAAGCATACTCAGGCATCGCACTCGAGCACACGTAGTGTTTGGCTGGACACCGAGCGGACCCGAGCGAAGGCATGTTCGGCCGAGCGTGCTCGTTCAACACTACTAAGGAGGCTTTAATCGCTATATTCAATACAGATATTTACCCCATAATACTCATTCATGCAGTTGCTGTGGTCTGTCCCTGCCTGAATAGCGCTTACCCTAGTGCATTCACACATTGAAATATTGCCATCTGTCCCTGCCTGAGAAGCGCTCACCCTGATTGCCACATACATACATTCACATACACTCGAACATTATAGCCAGTTAGCCTAAAATATTGCGCACATTAGCCCACCCGACATGTTTCACCACTAGCTGTGGTTTCGTCAGGGGTTAGGGCTCTAATCGGGGGAGCCTGTTTTTTTGTACAATATCAATAACACGACAGATAATTGATAATAGAGCCTTGTTCATGTATCTTTCTCTTTTATTTTTAATATATTGATAGAAAAATATATTAATTTATTCTGTCACTCTATTGGTGACAACCATGGTGACAATTAAAGGGGTACTCCCTTCTCACAAATGTAGTTTGTATAGTTAGATATAGCCATACCAATATTATTACTAATAGAATGTATTTATATAAAATGTACCGTTTAGAAGATTTTCCTATTTGTATATCCATTGTCCCACACACATCAGTCAGGCCGTTGCCCCTGGTTACGGTCACTGTGGCCATGTAGTAGTGGTGCTCAGCTTGCTCTTGTTCAAACCCGCTCTGAGGTAATTGCTGTATTGTGAATGCACATTGCATGAGCATGCGGAGACACATCTTAGGGTACTTTCACATGTGCGTTTTGGACCAGTCCAAAACGCAATGGTCAGGATCTGTCCAAAACGCAGACTTTATAAACAGATCCTGCTCCATAGAGATGAATTGATCTCGGAACAGGATCTGTTTCTCTGCGTTTTGGAAGCGCAGACAAAAATGCTACAACCCTAAGATGTGTCTCCGCATGCTCATGCAATGTGCGTTCACAATACAGCAGTTACCTCAGAGCGGGTTTGAACAAGAGCAAGCCGGCCACCAGTACTACATGGCCGCGGTGGCCGTAACTAGGGGCAACGGCCTGACTGATGTGTGTGGGACAATGCCTATAAAAATAGGCAAATCTTCTAAACTGTATATTTTATATAAATACATTCTATTAGTAATAATACTGGTATGGCTATATCTAACTATACAAACTACATTTATGAGATGGGAATACCCCTTTAACTCTATCCTTGGGATGGCTTAATTTAAATAAAGGCAGTATAATAGAAACCTTCGTTGAGGCCATTGGGATTTAGGGATTTTAGGCGGTAAATCCATCTAAGTAACTTATTGTCAAGATTCCCGCCTCTTTGGCCTAGGTGGATTTTTGCAATACCCCAGAATTTTAAAACACTGATGTCTCCGTTGTGTGAATATGTTATATGTCAATATAATGACGTATCTTTGTTCATATTGATCGCACTTATGTGACCTGAAATTCTTCCGCGTAATTCCTGTGTGGTTTTGCCCACATATAGTTTTGGACAGGAGCATGAAGCTACATATATTGTACATGAGAGACTTTGCTGCTGTGAGAGGGAATATTGCTAATATACTCTTCCACACTTAGATATGCTTGGCCAGCTGTACCTTAATTCTGTACCCCTCAGTCCGGGGACACAGAACATATACCTAGAATCTCAAATGCATTCCTAAAGTTTTGCAGGGAGACTTTAAAGAAAGAGGGAATGAGTACTACAACCTACATTTTTGCTGCTGTCCATACATTGCTACTGGGAGCAATTGCACTACTCATGAAACTGTCTTCCTACCTTGAAAGGTACTACTCTTACTTCTATTCTGCACTTATTTATTTACGGCAACTGGTTGGGTCATTGACGCCATATGCTGGCCAGTGAATCTACACCTCCTACATCAAGATCAAGAGCACCCCAACTACCACAAGGCAGGCGCACCAACATCAGGGTGTATTCCAAGGGTTGAAAGGGTGCACCCTCCTGTCACTGCATGGCCATGGGGGTTTTGATGTTAGGATTGCCACTGTGATCCTTTTGTACAACTATGATTGCCACACTATCCTCCACTCGCTTCTCTTTTTACTATGTGTTCATGGGCAGACATATCAGACATGTCATACATATCGTTGATCAGTAGGATGATCAGTATCTATTGTGCACAATGTCATGGATTCCACTTATAATTGAAAGCACAACACAGATGTGAACAGAGCTTTAGAAGAAAATGAATATTGGTATTGCTACCCACCACAGATCCAGAGTACACTTCACAGTCTTGCAGTGCTCAGGGACAATGCATTTGCAATGATTTATTGAAGTGTCTAAGAAACAAGACGGAGCAAAGCAATTAACTCCTACAGGACAGACAGTTTGATGGAGTCTAACCATTGTAAGAATTTATCTGAGTCACCACAATGCATTTGATTACATTGTATCCTTCAAAAAATACAAATGCCTTGTGAGGTCATGGATAAAAGAGGACAACTCACAGGCAAAACTCTAAACTTTTGGCCCCAGTGAAAACTCAGCAATAAGGATCCCTACCTACTATTTGCCATCTTTTATCATGGTGTCACCTTATGTGGTAGGGAGGCCTTTGAGATGTGACTGCTATGAGTGTATTAACTGCCCATACATATGCATGTGTAAGGGAGTGCTTCAGCATCAGTTGATTAGAGCACTGACCAGCAATCCTTACACAACAGCACACTCAAACTGACCCCTAGTTACTGTGCACTTTAATTGTTGATGCATCATTGAAGCTAAATGGACAGTCATGCATGCTTATATGTCAGGGGTCAGCAACCTCCGGCACTCTAGCTGTTCAGAAACTACAACTCCCAGGATACTTCATTTACTTCTGTTGGAGTTAGAAGAACAGCAAAGCATGTTTGCATGCTGGGAGTTGTAGTTTCACAGCAGCTGGAGTGCCGAAGGTTGCTGATCCCTGTTATATGTAATGCCATAGTGCTTATACGCCAATTCCATATAATTATTTTCTGCATTGTTCAATGTTGTGACATTTGCAATGGTGGGCTAGTGGGATTTATGGTCATGTGTGCAGATGCAGTAACATGACACTGCATGCACCAATGTGGAGCCAGAGTATATAATGAGGTGCTTTGGCTCTTGGGAGAGAGAATTGAGTACAGTATCTTGAGAAAGTACGGAGAGTCTGTCAGGTGCTAAAAAAGTACAGCACAGGACTTACAAGGCAGAAACTATTTTTCTTATATTTACTATTGAAACTTATTTTAAAAGGGTCCAAAAGCAAAGTTGTTACAATGACAAGCTGAAATCCACTGCTGCTCCACTCACCTGTCCTGGGTCTCAGACCCCCATTTGCCTGGCTCCGACGCATGTACTCCCTCTGGCTCTTTAAGGGCTAGCAGGTTTGGGTCCCACTGGCCAATGGCTGGCAACCTATGGATATTTAAGGCACCCTCCCCAGTTGGTAGGTGCCTGAGCAATAAGGGAGCTTGCTAGTTTCAAGGGTGGTGCAAGGGTGGTGTTACTGTTGTCTGCCAACAAATTTCCTGACTCTTATCCTCTGCTGCCTGACCAGACCAGTTCCTGATTAACCATACTGACCCTGTGCTACTTGCCCTGACCTGAGTTCTTTTTCATATATTGACACAAACGCTGCCCGCCATGGCCTCACCCTGTTACTGACTATGAGTTCTACATGTCGCTTTGATGATACTCACCAGTGTCTCCTGATCCCATGGGTCAGCAGTCAACCACACAGAGACTTTTCCAAGAGGTAGTAGCCTTGTGTGTCCCCTGCAGTGAAGTCCAGATCCCTGTATAGGAGTTAAAGGATGAATACCAGGGAGCGCTAGGATAACACCCCTAAGTTTTGCTCTAAATCAAATCTGTTGGTTGTCTCAATGGTTCCATGCCCACTGCAATAACAGACGTGATCGGATTTAGTTTTTATTTTTTCTTTAAAAGGTATAGCAGTGCACAACATGCATTTTTTGTAGAATGGAAGTTTTTTCAATCTACCTTACTGGCAAGAAATCTGTTTATTTAAATCATAAAGATATTTTGCCATGAGCTGTGTTCTACTTTCTAAACTTACACACACTACTAAACATGCATTGACCCTTCTGGCATTTTACAGTGAATATAATTCCATCTTATTCCACACATTTCGTGAACACCTGGTAGAATAAGAAAGCCCAAGGTGGTATTCTTATCTGACTATGATGTGATACTCCACTGACTTGTATCATAACATAGGGGACGGTATCTGTGTAGTTTCATCTTGTACAATTTATGAAGAATATATATATTTAAGGGCAGCCAAATTAAATTTTTTATATCTTTTATAACTGTGTGGTTAGTTTGGTAGATTGTACAGAAACAAATGCTAAACTGTTGGACGTAATCCCCATGACTTCAAGACTTTCTGTGCATTTAAGCAGAGTTAATGGCTCAATTATAGAACAAAATAATGAGGAAGTCCCTTAAAAATGTACTTACTGAATAATCCCACTGAAACGTTAGAGAGGTTGAATTTACAAGATGTCATCTCAGCAGTGGACACTCGTTTAAGAGCACCAATAAGAACATTGTAATGCATATTTTATAAAGAACATTTTGTTGTAGTTTTTGCTATAATTTTTCTTATTTTTTGGCTATAAAAGTCCAATAAGAGAATAAATACAGAGCTTTCAGACTGTCATTGAGAAAAATGCAATCAACACACACAGCAACTAATTAAGAGTCCCTATTTAATTTTCCTGCCCCAAAAATATGACTCTATCACAACTCCGAACGTGAATGTAATCATTCATATCACAACTTTTTAAAAACTTTTGATATGTCATAGGGACATCAAAGGTTTTGATCGGTGGAGGTTTGAGTGCTGAGATTCTAGTAACTGGTGGGAGTCCCAGCACTCAGCACCCCCACCAATAAAAAACTTTGATCTGTCACTGAATGGTCCGTGATACTTATATTTAAAACAACCCTGCCTGTAACTTATATGTTGTCATATTTTGCAACTGACGTTCACATTACTTTTAGGTTTGTGTCTTTTTTGTTTGTACAAATATGAAACATTTAGGAGGTCATTTATCAAACTGATGCAAAGTAGAACGGGTTTAGTTGCCCATAACAACCAATCAGCTTCCAATATTGTATAGATTACAACAATGTTGTAGAGTGTTTGATATATTTGGTTTAACACTTCTGTCTTCCGGTGTTACTCCATTTTTTACACCACTCCTTTACAAGACTCAGATCGTGACATATTTTGTAACTTCCATCAGCTTGACCATGCTCACTTTTTTCCACACAGTTTTCAAAACTAGAGTAAGTGGTTTAAAAAAGTCTGCAAAATGTTTGCACAACTAAGCCCAAAAGGTTCAGTCTTGCAACTCAACAGAATTTGGGAGTACAGGCCCTGATAAATTCCCCCAAGGAGTTTTCTTCATCAATTCATTCTTTGAGATTAATTTCATATTGACTTGTTTAGGTCTAAGATTTTACAATGGGCACAGTATAAGTCTTAGGTCTTCAGGTGGCCATACTGATTGGAATGGAAGAATGATTAGCAAGCCGGTCGGCACTACGCTCCGGTGCACGCTGCACGTGGGAAGGAGCGGTCTCCAATGTAAGAAAAGAAAGAAAATCCCCAGCAGTCGTGACTTCCAGTATGCTGTAAATCTGCGGCTGTTTAATGAACCATCGTTTTTTGTTCATACAGGGTATCCCAGGACGCGTTTCGGCAACAAGCCTTTGACAAAGGCTTGCTGCCTTAACGCGTCCTGGGATACCCTGTATGAACAAAAAAAAAAATGGTTCATTAAACAGACGCAGATTTACAGCATAAGTCACGACTGCTGGGGATTTTCTTTGGAATGGAAGAATGTCTGTGAAATATGCCAATTTTGACAGGATCAGACAACCATCTAATGGTATGATGGTGTCCCAACTTTTCCCCAATGGTAGATAGCAGAGAAAAGAAGAATTGGAAAGTTGGTTGCAGGTCAACATGGCTGATCATTTCATTCCCAAGGGAAACAGCATCTGGAGAGATGTCTGACAGCAGCTTCTTACATGTACAGTACAGACCAAAAGTTTGGACACACCTTCTCATTCAAAGAGTTTTCTGTATTTTCATGACTATGAAAATTGTACATTCACACTGAAGGCATCAAAACTATGAATTAACACATGTGGAATTATATACTTAACCAAAAAGTGTGAAACAACTGAAAATATGTCTTATATTCTAGGTTCTTTAAAGTAGCCACCTTTTGCTTTGATTACTGCTTTGCACACTCTTGGCATTCTCTTGATGAGCTTCAAGAGGTAGTCACCTGAAATGGTATTCCAACAGTCTTGAAGGAGTTCCCAGAGATGCTTAGCACTTGGAACTTGTTGGCCCTTTTGCCATTACTCTGCGGTCCAGCTCACCCCAAACCATCTCGATTGGGTTCAGGTCTGGTGACTGTGGAGGCCGGGTCATCTGGCGTAGCACCCCATCACTCTCCTTCTTCTCCGCAGCAGAGGTGACTCTTGGTCTTCCTTTCCAGGGGTGGTCCTCATGTGAGCCAGTTTCTTTGTAGCGCTTGATGGTTTTTGCGACTGCACTTGGGGACACTTTCAAAGTTTTCCCAATTTTTTGGACTGACTGACCTTCATTTCTTAAAGTAATGATGGCCTCTAGTTTTTCTTTACTTAGCTGCTTTTTTCTTGCCATAATACAAATTCTAACAGTCTATTCAGTAGAACTATCAGCTGTGTATCCACCTGACTTCTGCCCAACACAACTCATGGTCCCAACCCCATTTATAAGGCAAGAAATCCCACTTATTAAACCTGACAGGGCACACCTGTGAAGTGAAAACCATTTCAGGCAACTACCTCTTGAAGCTCATCAAGAGAATGCCACGAGTGTGCAAAGCAGTAATCAAAGCAAAAGGTGGCTACTTTGAAGAACCTAGAATATAAGACATATTTTCAGTTGTTTCACACTTTTTTGTTAAGTATATAATTTCACATGTGTTAATTCATAGTGTTGATGCCTTCAGTGTGAATCTACAATTTTCATAGTCATGAAAATACAGAAAACTCTTTGAATGAGAAGGTGTGTCCAAACTTTTGGTCTGTACTGTACACTGATTTGGAGTTGGAAGGAATGGCTGCCAGCTGAATAACAGATATATGAAGGAGCTGATAAAACGTAACCTACATTCTCAACACTTTTACGTCACATGGTTCTGAGGTAAAAATAGAAAACTTAAATGAACTAACCACAGTGAAACTGTAAAATATTGAATCTAATCTAATGGCTTCAAATACAGTTGTGCTTTACTGACTTTTGAAATTGAATTTTTCTCAGAGAAAATTAAGTTAAGGAATCAATAGAGATGAATTATTAACAGAAAACATGGAATCGTTTGGACCCACAAACTGCTCATTACAAGTATGTATCTGTCGTTATTGTCAAAATTCAATTCTTCTCAGGTGGTGTCACTTCTGCAAGACATGGATCTGAAATGTACAGTAGTATTCTGAATAAAAATAGTTACTGCCTCTAAGAATATTATAAATCTGTAATTGCTTTAGTTCTGCTTTAGTTCCTGTGAATGATAGCGTCTTCACTTCAGATAGATCAGATTACTGATGTCTCTGTAAACCTTGAAAATATAGGAGTGCTGTACATTTACAAATCAGCACCCCAGCATATACCAGGATTTCAGATGAATGGGACTGGTACAGGGATTTCGGCAATAAATCTGTTGTGTGTGAATATAGCCTCACGGTGTTGTTGTACGTTGCAGTGATACTTTATGAGCTTTTAATGTGTTTTTAATGCCACACTGTGTGGGAACACCCTTAGGCCCAGTTCACAGAAAGTTTTTTGGCATTGCGATGTCTTTCACTCATTTTCTGTGCAGAATCCACACCAAAAATGCCTCTAAAAAGCCTCCCATTCATTCCAATGAGAGACAGAACTTGCTTTTTCCATGCTAAAAAAACATAGTTGGAAAAAGAAGCAGCATGCTATATCTATGTTGACTCTCCCATTGATATGAATGGGAGGCTTAAAAACAACGCCAAAAAACACACAGAAAATCAATGTGGATTCCATGCTGACTTTTTCAGAGCATTTTCAAAATCCATCATGTGAACATACCCTTACAGTCAATGGGTTGAGATCTGGACAGCTGAGGAAAATTCCCTGACCTTGGGATGGAGGCCATCAACAAGCTATAGCTTGCCTCCTGGAGTTTGTTTGTAGCCTAGGTTCTTTGTGGCATTCAAAGTCCAATAGATTTGTCCTAGAACTTCAGCCATTTAAATGAATACTGTATTAGTTTTTATATATGGCATGCATTTTCTTAAACATGTATGTGTATTCTATGGGGAGAGCAGAGAAAGGCTACTGCCAGATACTTCTGATGGTGGCTTATCTCCTGGGAGAAGAAAGGGATTGGACAAAAATAACAGGAGCTTCCCATAATCAGAAGCATACACATTAGATCGTCAGCTGGACCTGCTTTTTCAGCAGGTTCCGCCAACAATACCCTAAAAAGAAAAGAAAGCCTTAAAAGAGCAATTACCTACTGAATCTCCCACTACCTCAGTGCCCTCTGGTAGTCCAAGTTTACAGTGCTACAGTGGCGACATCATATTGACACAGATGAACACTTCAGTAAATGGCTGGCCTTAGTGGTTGCAAAACTGGAGCCAGTGATTATAACAAAGCATTAATGAAGCAACCAAATGATCACATTGTGAAGTTCACTAGTGGTGCTAAAAATGCAACTGAAGCACCAGAAAAGATATAATTTTAATCTTGTGGAGCCCCCTTAACTTTATATATGGCCCTGAAACTAAGGGTAAAAAGCATTTCCTATATTAGTTGTATTGAGAAGTTTAGCTTAGAGTTATGCTTCTTCGTTTTAATACATACTCAAGTGTGTTCACAATTACATAATAATAATGGCAATAATGATGATAATGAAAAATAATATATTCCGCTAGCTACATTTTATGAGTCAAATTTACAACTCCTTGTTATATATTACTTTCATAAATTTGAAACTTACATTTTGAAACTTAATGTGCCAAAGAAAAAGACTTACTCTATTTGAATCACTCAAATGTCGCCTTTGGAAAAAAAATGTTTCATCATGGTTTCTTATCACACTCTGTGCTTCCTTGACTTGCTCCTGTCTGTCATGTTTACTTAGGCCTCTTGACAGGGTTAAGAAATCCCTTGGTCAGTGCTGTCAAGAATTCATCTTGTTCCCTTCAAAGAAAACATAACATCATACGGTCTTATACCTCTTTCCAGAAGTGTCAGAGATTATTTTCAATTTTACTGTATTAAACGAAGAAAAATGCATAAATAGATGATGATCATATGGGAGTACTTGTACTATTCTTTTCTTTCATTTGGTTATAAAGGCAAATACTGGCCTAAAGATGCTATTATAATAAATGTTTGTAAAATTGTTCCTGTTGCATGGTCTGAACAAATTGAGGATGATGAAACTTCTCCACCCAACCCCCAACGACACACATGCTCACACAAATATATGTATATATATATATTTATATATATATATATATATATATATATATATATATATAGAGAGAGAGAGAGAGAGAGCCCTGAAGCAGGAGGTTCTTTGACGTTTGGACATTTGTGGACATTTGCCTATTTCCCCTTTGCAAAGTTGAAACTTCTTACTTTATTTAACTTGAAAATGTTAAAGGGGTTATCCAATATCATACAACAGCCCAGCCATGTGCAATTCCCCTCAGAGGGAATACACTTACCCCACTCCCTGCACCCTGCACCGCTCTTGGTCCCTGCACCGCCGCTGCTGCTTCTCCCTGTATCGGCGGGGGGGGGGGGGGAGCAGCCAATGGCAGGCGGGTGATGCTAGGGAGATGCTCGTCCCTATGCCTGTCTGCCATTGGCTGTTTTCCCCAAACATTGGATGTTTTCATCCGTGTACAGGGAGAAGCAGCAGCGGCGGTGCGGGGACAAGGAGCGCCGCAGGCAGCAGGGTAAGTATATTCCCTCTGAGGGGCCCGGCACATGGGGAAGCTGTTGTATAATATTGGATAACCTCTTTAACTTGCAGTGTTTAATACTGTTTAATTGCATTTTTTATGTTGTGATATATATCCTGTTCATTATCACTCTATTTGCAAGGCTCTGTGGTAAGGGTTAATGAATACTGAGAGCCTGTTAGGACTTTGAATGAGAAGCTGGTAATTTTCTACAGCTGCCATACAGTTAAAAGAATAGCATGTTTTGGAGGGAAAAATCCAGACTTGTTTACCATCAAACCCAGACAGCTTGACCTTTTGAATGTCTAGTTTTAACTTTGTTGTTATTTCTGGAAACTTGTTTTTGTCTGGAAAAACTGCCATTGCCATTGAGTATCACTCAAGCTCTAATGTAAGTCTATGAGAGATGGGGGTTGAAGCAATGTCTCTGTTTGTGCCGACCTTCTCCACTCTACCCCTCCCACTAGAAGGTTCCAGTATAGCTAGAAATTGTATATAAGGAGAGCAGTCAGAGCCCCTAGTGTTCTGCAGTCAGAGACCCGTGCTTGGAGGGGAGGCTCATGCCAGTCTGCACAAATGACCAGAAAAAGACGCTGGGATGGGGATGCTGAGCCACAGACCATGGGTCACCAGCCCAGTGATCAAGGAGCCACCCATGCCTCCAGTCATTTGCCAGGGTACCTGCCTTCTGAGAGAGAGAGGAACAGCTAGCTCAGGCCTTTCCTCAGCATCAAAGCCTTCTTCTACCAGGAAGGAGACTGACGAAGCCAACCCAATGTCTCGCCTGTATTGTTTTGCACCTGAATTCCTCCAGTAAAGAAGCACCCTGGTTTACAGCAGACCCTGATTCTCTGGACTTCTTTCCCATTGGGGTGCACCATGCCTTACAATCCCTTCCGGAGAGCAGCAACACGTAGTGAATAGAGATGAATGAACATGCTCGTACGAGCTTGGTGCTCATTCGAGCATTAGGGTACTCGTACGTGCTCGATACTCGGACGAGCATATTGCGATACTCGAGGAAATGGCATCTTCCTCTTCCTGCATGTTAGGCGCCTTTTTCTCAGCCAATCAACATGCAGGAGAGTCTTTGGTACCCCCTAGCATCACGTGGAACCCCTACAAGTCGATAGCAGGGATTGCCTGGCCAGATCAGATTACCTGGGAATATAAGAATCTGGTCCCGCGCTGCTCGCCTCAGACGCCGCTTGGATGAGATTAGGGATAGAGCTGCTGTCTGTCAGGTAGAGTGTTAGGGCCTCAATTTAGATTTTGGTTAGGCAGAAATCATCCACAAAGAACCCAACAGCCAATCTATGGGCTACAAGCACCTTTTTTTTTGGTCTGCTCCTGGCTGCTGGCTGGGACTTGTAGTGCAGCTAACGCCATCTTGGCTGCACACTGTGCACAGCGACTGGTGGCAGAAAAGGGAAAGCACATGGTCCACACAGACCCCAATGAAATTGCCCAAAGTCCTCTCAGTACTCATTTTTGCTACTGCTGTACCTTGGCTTGCTGGGATCTGTAGTGTAGTCTAGGGAATACGTTTTTTCTCTCAGTTATATATACTACAGTCCAGTGAACAATTGTGTGTTGTGCGGTACATTAGCCGCAGTCTAGAGAGTATGTTTTTTCTCTCAATTATATATACTACAGTGCACTGAAAAATTCTGTGGTGTGCGGCACAGTAGCCGCAGTCTAAAGAGTACGTTTTTTCTCTCAGTTATATATACTACAGTGAAGTGAACAATTATGTGGTGTGCGGCACAGTAGCCGCAGTCTCAAGAGCACGTTTTTTCTCTCAGTTATATATACTAAAGTGCAGTGAACAATTATGTGGTGTGCGGCACAGTAGCCACAGTCTAAAGAGTACGTTTTTTCTCTCAGTTATCTATACTACAGTCCAGTGAACAATTATGTGGTGTGCGGCACAGTAGCCGCAGTCTAAAGAGTACGTTTTTTCTCTCAGTTATATATACTACTGTGCAGTGAACAATTATGTGGTGTGCGGCACAGTAGCCGCAGTCTAAAGAGTACGTTTTTTCTCTCAGTTATATATACTACCGTGCAATGAACAATTATGTGGTGTGCGGCACAGTAGCCACAGTCTAAAGAGTAAGTTTTTTCTCTCAGTTATATATACTACTGTGCAGTGAACAATTATGTAGTGTGCGGCACAGTAGCCGCAGTCTAAAAAGTACGTTTTTTCTCTCAGTTATATATATACTACAGTGCAGTGAACAATTATGTGGTGTGCGGCACAGTAGCCACAGTCTAAAGAGTACGTTTTTTCTCTCAGTTATATATACTACTGTGCAGTGAACAATTATGTGGTGTGCGGCACAGTAGCCTCAGTCTAAAGAGTACATTTTTTCTCTCAGTTATATATACTACAGTGCAATGAACAATTATGTGGTGTGCGGCACAGTAGCCGCAGTCTAAAGAGTACATTTTTTCTCTCAGTTATATATACTACAGTGAAGTGAACAATTATGTGGTGTGCGGCACAGTAGCCGCAGTCTAAAGAGTACGTTTTTTCTCTCAGTTATATATACTAAAGTGCAGTGAACAATTATGTGGTGTGCGGCACAGTAGCCACAGTCTAAAGAGTACGTTTTTCTCTCAGTTATATATACTACAGTGCAGTGAACAATTATGTGGTGTGCGGCACAATAGCCGCAGTCTAAAGAGTACATTTTTTCTCTCAGTTATATATACTACAGTGCAATGAACAATTATGTGGTGTGCGGCACAGTAGCCGCAGTCTAAAGAGTACGTTTTTTCTCTCAGTTATATATACTACAGTGCAGTGAACAATTATGTGGTGTACGGCACAGTAGCCGCAGTCTAAAGAGTACGTTTTTTCTCTCAGTTATATATACTACAGTGCAGTGAACAATTATGTGGTGTGCGGCACAGTAGCCGCAGTCTAAAGAGTACGTTTTTTCTCTCAGTTATATATACTAAAGTGCAGTGAACAATTATGTGGTGTGCGGCACAGTAGCCGCAATCTAAAGAGTACGTTTTTTCTCTCAGTTATATATACTACAGTGCAGTTAACAATTATGTGGTGTGCGGCACAGTAGCCACAGTCTAAAGAGTACGTTTTTTCTCTCAGTTATATATACTAAAGTGCAGTGAACAATTATGTGGTGTGCGGCACAGTAGCCGCAATCTAAAGAGTACGTTTTTTCTCTCATTTATATATACTACAGTGCAGTGAACAATTATGTGGTGTGCGGCACAGTAGCCGCAGTCTAAAGAGTACATTTTTTCTCTCAGTTATATATACTACAGTGTGGTGTGCGGCACAGTAGCCGCAGCCTAAAGAGTAAGTTTTTTCTCTCAGTTATATATACTACAGTGCAGTGAACAATTATGTGGTGTGCGGCACAGTAGCCGCATTCTAAAGAGTATGTTTTTTTCTCTCAGTTATATATAATACAGTGCAGTGAACAATTATGTGGTGTGCGGCACAGTAGCCGCAGTCTAAAGAGTACGTTTTTTCTCTCAGTTATATATACTACAGTGCAATGAACAATTATGTGGTGTGCGGCACAGTAGCCGCAATCTAAAGAGTACGTTTTTTCTCTCATTTATATATACTACAGTGCAGTGAACAATTATGTGGTGTGCGGCACAGTAGCCGCAGTCTAAAGAGTACATTTTTTCTCTCAGTTATATATACTACAGTGTGGTGTGCGGCACAGTAGCCGCAGCCTAAAGAGTAAGTTTTTTCTCTCAGTTATATATACTACAGTGCAATGAACAATTATGTGGTGTGCGGCACAGTAGTCGCAGTCTAAAGACTACGTTTTTTCTCTCAGTTATATATACTACAGTGAAGTGAACAATTATGTGGTGTGTGGCACAGTAGCCGCAGTCTAAAGAGTACGTTTTTTCTCTCAGTTATATATACTAAAGTGCAGTGAACAATTATGTGGTGTGCGGCAAAGTAGCCGCAGTCTAAAGAGTACGTTTTTTCTCTCAGTTATATATACTAAAATGCAGTGAACAATTATGTGGTGTGCGGCACAGTAGCCTCAGTCTAAAGAGTATGTTTGTTCTCTCAGTTATATATACTACTGTGCAATGAACCATTATGTGGTGTGCGGCACAGTAGCCGCAGTCTAAAGAGTACGTTTGTTCTCTCAGTTATATATACTACTGTTCAATGAACAATTATGTGGTATGCGGCACAGTAGCCGCAGTCTAGTGGTGACATCAACTAGTGACCAAGTTAGTTGAGGTAGCAGGTGAGCCACCCAAACATGTAGCCTGACACAGCCTGGCGGTGACACCCCCAATTGACCAAGTTAGTTGAGGTAGTTGGTGAGAGATCCAAAAATTTAGCCTGACACAGCATGGCGGTGACAACAGAGTGACCAACTTAGACCAAGGTAGCAGGTGAACCACATATAAATTTACCCTGACACAGCATGGCAGTGACACCACCAATGCCTTGGTCAGACTGAGATTGCAGTCAAATGGCTGTAGGTGAGCCTCCCAAAAATTAGTTTTGGAGTGTCTGAAGTTGACTCTCCAAAAAAATTGTTTTGGAGTGTCTGTATTTGACCCTCCTAAAAAATTGTTTTTGACTGTCTGTAGTTGACCCTCCTAAAAAATGGTTTTTGAGTATCTGTAGTTGACGCTCCTAAAAAATTGATTGGAGAGAGGGCCTGTAGGTCGCCCTCCGTATACATTGTTTGAAAAGAGCGCCAGTTGGCCTTTTGAAAAATTGCCTGTTGGCTCAGTGTTTGTGTAAGAAGAGAAGGAGGAGGAGAGGAGAGGATACATAAAGAATCTTCATGTTTAGCTGCTTTCCCCCGGTGGAGATTTGAATTCCGGTGAAATCCAGGATTTATTCATTTTAATAAGCGTCAGCCTGTCAGCACTATCAGTTGACAGGCTTGTACGCTTATCAGTGATGATGTCACCAGCTGCACTGAAGACCCGCTCTGACAACACGCTAGCAGCAGGGCAGGCCAGCACCTCCAAGGCGTACAGCGCCAGTTCGGGCCACGCGTCCAGCTTTGCAAACCAGTAGTTGTATGGAGCAGAGTGATCACGCAGGACGTTGGTATGGTCAGCTAGGTACTCCCTCTCCATCTTTCTGAACAGCTACCCCCTACTCTGCCTAGACTGGGGACGAGTGACATAGTCTTGCTGGGGTGCCATAAAACTGGCAAAGGCCTTGTAGATGTTCCCCTTCCAGTGCTTGACAAGCTTCCTGCTCCCCTCCTCTCACCCACTAGTTGACCCACAGAACTACGTCCTCTGCTGCTAGCGGTGTCAGATGGGAAGTATAGTTTCAGCTTGTGCACCAGGGCCAGTTGATATTGATTCACTCTCATACTCCTTTCCTCTACAGGAATGAGAGTGGAAAAGTTCTGCTTGTACTGGGGTTCCAGGAGGGTGAACACCCAGTAATCGGTGTTGGCAAAAATGCTTCTAACGTGAGGGTCACGGGAAAGGCAGTCTAACACGAAGTCAGCCATGTGCGCAAGAGTCCCAACACGCAAGAATTCCCTCTCCTCAATAGGCTGACTCTCCATTTCCTCCTCCTCCAACCATACATGCTCAACAGATAAGAAGGAATGAGCATTGGTACCCTCTTCAGTCTCGCCAACAGTCTCCTCCTCTTCCTCCTCATCCTCCTCCTCTTCCCCCTCCTCCAATACACGCTGAGAAACAGACCTGAGGGTGCTCTGGCTATCAAGCAATGTATCTTCTTCCCCCATCTCCTGTGACAAGCGCAAAGCCTCTGACTTCATGCTGAGCAATGAGTTTTTCAGCAGACAAAGCAGTGGGATGGTGACGCTGATAATGGCGGCATTGCCACTGACCATCTTTGTTGACTCCTCAAAGTTGCTTAACACCTGACAGATATCAGACATCCACGTCCACTCCTCATTGTAGACTTGAGGAAGCTGACTAACCTGACTACCAGTTCTCATGGAAGTTTTAATCTGGCAGTCTACCATCGCTCTGCGCTGCTGGTAAACCCTGGCTAACATGTTTAATGTAGAATTCCATCGCGTGGGCACGTCGCACAACAGTCGGTGAGCTGGCAGTTGTAAGCGCCGTTGCACTGACCTGAGAGCGGCAGCATCAGTGGTTGACTTGCGGAAATGTGCCCAGATGTGTTGCACCTTGGTGAGCAAATCAGACAAATAGGGGTAGGTCTTGAGGAAACGCTAAACCA
>ONZH01008597.1:122500-321285 GCA_900303285.1 Rhinella marina | reverse complement strand
TATCTCCTGTATATAATTATATATGTACAGCTGGTATAAGTTATACATCTTCTTGTATATAGTGATATGGAGCATGCTGGTATAACCTGGGTATCTCCTGTATATAATTATATATGTACAGCTGGTATAAGTTATACATCTTCTGTATATAGTGATATGGAGCATGCTGGTATAACCTGGGTATCTCCTGTATATAATTATATATGTACAGCTGGTATAAGTTTATACATCTTCTTGTATATAGTGATATGGAGCATGCTGGTATAACCTGGGTATCTCCTGTATATAATTATATATGTACAGCTGGTATAAGTTATACATCTTCTTGTATATAGTGATATGGAGCATGCTGGTATAACCTGGGTATCTCCTGTATATATAATTATATATGTACAGCTGGTATAAGTTATACATCTTCTTGTATATAGTGATATGGAGCATGCTGGTATAACCTGGGTATCTCCTGTATATAATTATATATGTACAGCTGGTATAAGTTATACATCTTCTTGTATATAGTGATATGGAGCATGCTGGTATAACCTGGGTATCTCCTGTATATAATTATATATATGTACAGCTGGTATAAGTTATACATCTTCTGTATATAGTGATATGGAGCATGCTGGTATAACCTGGGTATCTCCTGTATATAATTATATATGTACAGCTGGTATAAGTTATACATCTTCTTGTATATAGTGATATGGAGCATGCTGGTATAACCTGGGTATCTCCTGTATATAATTATATATGTACAGCTGGTATAAGTTATACATCTTTCTGTATATAGTGATATGGAGCATGCTGGTATAACCTGGGTATCTCCTGTATATAATTATATATGTACAGCTGGTATAAGTTATACATCTTCTTGTATATAGTGATATGGAGCATGCTGGTATAACCTGGGTATCTCCTGTATATAATTATATATGTACAGCTGGTATAAGTTATACATCTTCTTGTATATAGTGATATGGAGCATGCTGGTATAACCTGGGTATCTCCTGTATATAATTATATATGTACAGCTGGTATAAGTTATACATCTTCTTGTATATAGTGATATGGAGCATGCTGGTATAACCTGGGTATCTCCTGTATATAATTATATATGTACAGCTGGTATAAGTTATACATCTTCTTGTATATAGTGATATGGAGCATGCTGGTATAACCTGGGTATCTCCTGTATATAATTATATATGTACAGCTGGTATAAGTTATACATCTTTCTGTATATAGTGATATGGAGCATGCTGGTATAACCTGGGTATCTCCTGTATATAATTATATATGTACAGCTGGTATAAGTTATACATCTTCTTGTATATAGTGATATGGAGCATGCTGGTATAACCTGGGTATCTCCTGTAATATAATTATATATGTACAGCTGGTATAAGTTATACATCTTCTGTATATAGTGATATGGAGCATGCTGGTATAACCTGGGTATCTCCTGTATATAATTATATATGTACAGCTGGTATAAGTTATACATCTTCTTGTATATAGTGATATGGAGCATGCTGGTATAAACCTGGGTATCTCCTGTATATAATTATATATGTACAGCTGGTATAAGTTATACATCTTCTGTATATAGTGATATGGAGCATGCTGGTATAACCTGGGTATCTCCTGTATATAATTATATATATGTACAGCTGGTATAAGTTATACATCTTCTTGTATATAGTGATATGGAGCATGCTGGTATAACCTGGGTATCTCCTGTATATATAATTATATATGTACAGCTGGTATAAGTTATACATCTTCTTGTATATAGTGATATGGAGCATGCTGGTATAACCTGGGTATCTCCTGTATATAATTATATATGTACAGCTGGTATAAGTTATACATCTTCTGTATATAGTGATATGGAGCATGCTGGTATAACCTGGGTATCTCCTGTATATAATTATATATGTACAGCTGGTATAAGTTATACATCTTCTTGTATATAGTGATATGGAGCATGCTGGTATAACCTGGGTATCTCCTGTATATAATTATATATGTACAGCTGGTATAAGTTATACATCTTCTTGTATATAGTGATATGGAGCATGCTGGTATAACCTGGGTATCTCCTGTATATAATTATATATGTACAGCTGGTATAAGTTATACATCTTCTGTATATAGTGATATGGAGCATGCTGGTATAAACCTGGGTATCTCCTGTATATAATTATATATGTACAGCTGGTATAAGTTATACATCTTCTTGTATATAGTGATATGGAGCATGCTGGTATAACCTGGGTATCTCCTGTATATAATTATATATATGTACAGCTGGTATAAGTTATACATCTTCTTGTATATAGTGATATGGAGCATGCTGGTATAACCTGGGTATCTCCTGTATATAATTATATATGTACAGCTGGTATAAGTTATACATCTTCTTGTATATAGTGATATGGAGCATGCTGGTATAACCTGGGTATCTCCTGTATATAATTATATATATGTACAGCTGGTATAAGTTATACATCTTCTTGTATATAGTGATATGGAGCATGCTGGTATAACCTGGGTATCTCCTGTATATAATTATATATGTACAGCTGGTATAAGTTATACATCTTCTTTGTATATAGTGATATGGAGCATGCTGGTATAAACCTGGGTATCTCCTGTATATAATTATATATGTACAGCTGGTATAAGTTATACATCTTCTTGTATATAGTGATATGGAGCATGCTGGTATAACCTGGGTATCTCCTGTATATATAATTATATATGTACAGCTGGTATAAGTTATACATCTTCTTGTATATAGTGATATGGAGCATGCTGGTATAACCTGGGTATCTCCTGTATATAATTATATATGTACAGCTGGTATAAGTTATACATCTTCTTGTATATAGTGATATGGAGCATGCTGGTATAACCTGGGTATCTCCTGTATATAATTATATATGTACAGCTGGTATAAGTTATACATCTTCTTGTATATAGTGATATGGAGCATGCTGGTATAACCTGGGTATCTCCTGTATATAATTATATATGTACAGCTGGTATAAGTTATACATCTTCTTGTATATAGTGATATGGAGCATGCTGGTATAACCTGGGTATCTCCTGTATATAATTATATATGTACAGCTGGTATAAGTTATACATCTTCTGTATATAGTGATATGGAGCATGCTGGTATAACCTGGGGTATCTCCTGTATATAATTATATATGTACAGCTGGTATAAGTTATACATCTTCTTGTATATAGTGATATGGAGCATGCTGGTATAACCTGGGTATCTCCTGTATATAATTATATATGTACAGCTGGTATAAGTTATACATCTTCTTGTATATAGTGATATGGAGCATGCTGGTATAACCTGGGTATCTCCTGTATATAATTTATATATGTACAGCTGGTATAAGTTATACATCTTCTCTGTATATAGTGATATGGAGCATGCTGGTATAACCTGGGTATCTCCTGTATATAATTATATATGTACAGCTGGTATAAGTTATACATCTTCTTGTATATAGTGATATGGAGCATGCTGGTATAACCTGGGTATCTCCTGTATATAATTATATATGTACAGCTGGTATAAGTTATACATCTTCTTGTATATAGTGATATGGAGCATGCTGGTATAACCTGGGTATCTCCTGTATATAATTATATATGTACAGCTGGTATAAGTTATACATCTTCTGTATATAGTGATATGGAGCATGCTGGTATAACCTGGGTATCTCCTGTATATAATTATATATGTACAGCTGGTATAAGTTATACATCTTCTTGTATATAGTGATATGGAGCATGCTGGTATAACCTGGGTATCTCCTGTATATAATTATATATGTACAGCTGGTATAAGTTATACATCTTCTTGTATATAGTGATATGGAGCATGCTGGTATAACCTGGGTATCTCCTGTATATAATTATATATGTACAGCTGGTATAAGTTATACATCTTCTTGTATATAGTGATATGGAGCATGCTGGTATAACCTGGGTATCTCCTGTATATAATTATATATGTACAGCTGGTATAAGTTATACATCTTCTGTATATAGTGATATGGAGCATGCTGGTATAACCTGGGTATCTCCTGTATATAATTATATATGTACAGCTGGTATAAGTTATACATCTTCTTGTATATAGTGATATGGAGCATGCTGGTATAACCTGGGTATCTCCTGTATATAATTATATATGTACAGCTGGTATAAGTTATACATCTTCTTGTATATAGTGATATGGAGCATGCTGGTATAACCTGGGTATCTCCTGTATATAATTATATATGTACAGCTGGTATAAAGTTATACATCTTCTGTATATAGTGATATGGAGCATGCTGGTATAACCTGGGTATCTCCTGTATATAATTATATATGTACAGCTGGTATAAGTTATACATCTTCTTGTATATAGTGATATGGAGCATGCTGGTATAACCTGGGTATCTCCTGTATATAATTATATATGTACAGCTGGTATAAGTTATACATCTTCTTGTATATAGTGATATGGAGCATGCTGGTATAACCTGGGTATCTCCTGTATATATAATTATATATGTACAGCTGGTATAAGTTATACATCTTCTGTATATAGTGATATGGAGCATGCTGGTATAACCTGGGTATCTCCTGTATATAATTATATATGTACAGCTGGTATAAGTTATACATCTTCTGTATATAGTGATATGGAGCATGCTGGTATAACCTGGGTATCCCCTGTATATAATTATATATGTACAGCTGGTATAAGTTATACATCTTCTGTAATATAGTGATATGGACGCATGCTGGTATAACCTGGGTATTCTCCTGTATATATTATATATGTACAGCTGGTATAAGTTATACATCTTCTTGTATATAGTGATACGGAGCATGCTGGTATAACCTGGGTATCCTCCTGTATATAATTATATATGTACAGCTGGTATAAGTTATACATCTTCTTGTATGTAGTGATATGGACCATGCTTGTATAACCTGGGTATCTCCTGTATATAATTATATATGTACAGCTGGTATAAGTTATACATCTTCTTGTATATAGTGATATGGAGCATGCTGGTATAACCTGGGTATCTCTGTATAGTAATTATATATGAACAGCTGGTATAAGTTATACATCTTCTTGTATATAGTGATATGGAGCATGCTGGTATAACCTGGGTATCTCCTGTATATAATTATATATGTACAGCTGGTATAAGTTATAAATCTTCTTGTATATAGTGATATGGAGCATGCTGGTATAACCTGGGTATCTCCTGTATATAATTATATATGTACAGCTGGTATAAGTTATACATCTTCTGTATATAGTGATATGGAGCATGCTGGTATAACCTGGGTATCTCCTGTATATAATTATATATGTACAGCTGGTATAACCTGGGTACGCTTATGCTGATGTCCCCCTTTAATGCAATTTAATAGCCTTTTATATGAAGTGATAATATCATAAATCTGTTACTAATGTAAATGTGAGATTCTCTTGAGCAGGTAAATTTGCGGTTGTTGTGATTTCTCCATCACAGAGGTCGTTTCCTGGAATTCTTCTTCGGTGATAAATTAATTTCCTCTTCTCTTTCCTGAAAAGTTGTCTTCTCGCTCACACCGGCGTCTTCGTGCATTAAGTGAAACACTTTAATTAAAATATCCAATTTACTTTCAGAATATCCTTTTCACATTTCACAGAAAACATAGTGTTTAATCAAGACGCAAATAAACCGTCTCCGCCTTCGCGGCGGTGAAAGCGTTCTTTTAATCATAAATAAATATACATGACCGCGTTAGTCGTCTCTCGTGAGAAATAAGCGACGTCATTTATATTAACTTGCAGTTTATGGAGCGAAGTTTTCTGCGGTTTCGAGCGCGTATTATGACACGAGAGCGGCAGAGGCTTAATTCCCAGACGCCAAGAGGAATACAATATCCAGCTCTGTAACAATATGATGAGGAATGTATTAATCTCCGCGGCATCGCCGGCCTCAGGCTGTAATTTGTCTGCGGAGCTGATGAGGATTGTGTCTCATTACTTGTGCCCAGGACAAACATGCGCAAAAATGATATGAGACAGCGCAATTCTTCAAGGAATTATTTTATTAACTTCTGCTTGGAGTTAACAAGATGCGATAAGTTGTCACCAGATCTGATGACTATAAATTAGGAGAAATACAATATACCCTAATATTGCTGGTAATTGGTGTACAGTACACTGCCCTCTAGTGTCGACAGGGGACTATGAGAAGAAAGTGCCTTCCCTGACACACAATACCCTGAAAATTACTTGCTACTTATTAGATACTTTACAATAAAACCCCCTAACTGTAATGAAAATACATTGGGTGTAAAAGTAAAGCAAACGTCCTATACAGTACGTAACATACTGCTACTGTAACAGCTTCTAGCAGTGGCATGAACATCAATGTTAAGACACTTCTGCAGATAAATTATGTCTTTAACTATCAGCATAATTTTGTTTGTTGTTTAGATTCAGAGGGACATTTTTGAGTGTCTTTAGCCACCACCAGAGGAAGCTCAGGAGATTACTACATACAGATATATACATCCACCACTAGAGGGAGCTCAGGAGATTACTACATACAGATATATACAGCCATCACTAGAGGGAGCTCAGGAGACTACTACATACAGATATATACAGCCACCACTAGAGGGAGCTCAGGAGATTACTACATACAGATATATACAGCCACCACTCGAGGGAGCTCAGGAGATTACTACATATAGATATATACAGCCACCACTAGAGGGAGCTCAAGATCATACTACAGATATATAACAGCCACCATAGAGGGAGCTCACTCATACAGATTTACAGCCACCACTAGAGGGAGCTCAGGAGATTACTACATACAGATATACAGCCACCACTAGAGGAGCTCAGGAGATTACTACATACAGATATATACAGCACCACTAGAGGGAGCTCAGGAGATTACTACATACAGATATATACAGCCACCACTAGAGGGAGATCAGGAGATTACTACATAGAGATATATACAGCCACCATAGAGGGAGCTCAGGAGATTACTACAATACAGATATATACAGCCACCACTAGAGGGAGATCATGAGATTACTACATACAGATATATACAGTCACAAATAGAGGGAGCTCAGGAGATTATTACATACAGATATATACAGCCACCACTAGAGGGAGCTCATGAGATTACTACATAGAGATATATACAGCCACCAATACAGGGAGATCAGGAGATTACTACATACAGATATATACAGCCAACACTAGAGGGAGATCAGGAGATTACTACATACAGATATATATAAAGCCACCACTGGAGGGAGCTCAGGAGATTGCTACATACAGATATCCACAGCTACCACTAGAGGGAGCTCAGAAGATTACTACATACAGATATATACAACCACCACTAGAGGGAGCTCAGGAGATTACTACGTACAGATATATACAGCCACCACTAGAGAGAGCTCACGAGATTACTACATACAGATATATACAGCCACCACTAGAGGGAGCTCAGGAGATTACTGCATACAGATATATACAGCCACCAATAGAGGGAGCTCACGAGATTACTACATACAGATATATACAGCCACCAATAGAGGGAGCTCAGGAGATTACTACATACAGATATATACAGCCACCACTAGAGGGAGCTCAGGAGATTACTGCATACAGATATATACAGCCATTACTAGAGGGAGCTCACGAGATTACTACATACAGATATATACAGCCACCAATAGAGGGAGCTCACGAGATTACTACATACAGATATATACAGCCACCAATAGAGGGAGCTCAGGAGATTACTACATACAGATATATACAGCCACCACTAGAGGGAGCTCAGGAGATTACTGCATACAGATATATACAGCCATTACTAGAGGGAGCTCAGGAGATTACTACATACAGATATATACAGCCACCACTAGAGGGAGCTCAGGAGATTACTACATATAGATATATACAGCCACCACTAGAGGGAGCTCAGGAGATTACTACATACAGATATATACAGCCACCAAAAGAGGGAGCTCAGGAGATTACTACATACAGATATATACCCCCTAGGGGCCAAAGCTACATACAGATATATACCGCCACCACTAGAGGGAGCCCAGGAGATTACTTCATACAGATATTACCGCCACCACTAGAGGGAGCTCAGGAGATTACTATATACAGATATATACAGCCACCACTAGAGGAAGGTCAGGAGATTACTACATACAGATTTATACAGCCACCACTAGATGGAGCTCAGGAGATTACTACATACAGATATACACAGCTACCACTAGAGGGAGCTCAGGAGATTATTACATACAGATATATACAGACACCACTAAATGGAGCTCAGGAGATTACTGCATACAAATATGTACAACCACCACTAGAGGGAGCTCAGGAGATTACTACATACAGATATATACAGTCACCACTAGGGGGAGATTTGGGAAATACTGCATACAAATATACACAGCCACTGCTAGAGGGAGCTCAGAAGATTACTATATACAGATATATACAGCCAACACTAGAGGAAGGTCAGGAGATTAAGCCACCACTAATGGAGCTCAGGAGATTACTACATACAGATATATACCACCACCACTAGAGGGAGCCTCCCATGAGATTACTGCATAAAAAATATGTACAACCACCACTAGAGGGAGCTCAGGAGATTACTACATACAGATATATACAGTCACCACTAGGGGGAGATTTGGGAAATACTGCATACAAATATATACAGCCACTGCTAGAGGGAGCTCAGAAGATTACTACATACAGATATATACAGCCACCAATAGAGGGAGCTCAGGAGATTACTACATAAAGATATATAAAGCCACCAATAGAGGGAGCTCAGGCAGATTACTACATACAGATATATACAGCCACCACTAGAGGGAGCTCAGGAGATTACTGCATACAGATATATAACATCCACCACTAGAGCGGAGCTCAGGAGATTACTACATACAGATATATAACAGCCCACCACTAGAGGGAGCTCAGGAGATTACTACATAGAGATATATACAGCCACCACTAGAGGGAGCTCAGGAGATTACTACATACAGATATATACAGCCACCACTAGAGGGAGCTCAGGAGATTACTACATACAGATATATACAGCCACCACTAGAGGGAGATCAGGAGATTACTACATACAGATATATAGCAGCCACCACTAGAGGGAGCTCAGGAGATTACTACATAGAATATATATACAGCCACCACTAGAGGGAGATCAGGAGATTACTACATACAGATATATACAGCCACCACTAGAGGGAGCTCAGGAGATTACTACATACAGATATATATACAGCCACCACTAGAGGGAGCTCAGGAGATTACTACATACAGATATATACAGCCACCACTAGAGGGAGCTCAGGAGATTACTACATACAGATATATACAGCCCACCACTAGAGGGAGCTCAGGAGATTACTACATACAGATATATATCAGCCACCATATAGAGGGAACAGGAGATTACTACATACAGATATATACAGCCACCACTAGAGGGAGCTCAGGAGATTACTACATACAGATATATACAGCCACCACTAGAGGGAGCTCAGGAGATTACTACATACAGATATATACAGCCACCACTAGAGGGAGCTCAGGAGATTACTGCATACAGATATATACAGCCACCACTAGAGGGAGCTCAGGAGATTACTACATACAGATATATACAGCCACCACTAGAGGAGCTCAGGAGATTACTACATACAGATTATATACAGCCACCACTAGAGGGAGCTCAGGAGATTACTACATACAGATATATACAGCCACCACTAGAGGGAGCTCAGGAGATTACTGCATACAAATATGTACAGCCACCACTAGAGGGAGCTCAGGAGATTACTACATACAGATATATACAGTCACCACTAGGGGAGCTTTGGGAAATACTGCATACAAATATATACAGCCACTGCTAGAGGGAGCTCAGAAGATTACTATATACAGATATATACAGCCACCACTAGAGGAGCTCAGGAGATTACTACATACAGATATATACAGCCACCACTAGAGGGAGCTCAGGAGATTACTACATACAGATATATACAGCCACCACTAGAGGAGCTCAGGAGATTACTACATACAGATATATACAGCCACCACTAGAGGGAGCTCAGGAGATTACTACATACAGATATATACAGCCACCACTAGAGGGAGCTCAGGAGATTACTACATACAGATATATACAGCCACCACTAGAGGGAGCTCAGGAGATTACTACATACAGATATATACAGCCACACTAGAGGGAGATCAGGAGATTACTACATACAGATATATACAGCCACCACTAGAGGGAGCTCAGGAGATTACTACATACAGATATATACAGCCACCACTAGAGGGAGCTCAGGAGATTACTACATACAGATATATATATACAGCCACCACTAGAGGGAGCTCAGGAGATTACTACATACAGATATAGATACAGCCACCACCACTAGAGGGAGCTCAGGAGATTACTACATACAGATATATACAGCCACCAATAGAGGGAGCTCAGGAGATTACTACATACAGATATATACAGCCACCACTAGAGGGAGCTCAGGAGATTACTACATACAGATATATACAGCCACCACTAGAGGGAGCTCAGGAGATTACTAGATTATATATACAGCCACCACTAGAGGGAGCTCAGGGATTACTACATACAGATATATACAGCACCACTAGAGGGACAGGAGATTACTACATACAGATATATACAGCCACCACTAGAGGGAGCTCAGATTACTATATACAGATATATACACCACACTAGAGATACACAGAGCTACTACACAGATTCAGCTAGAGACTACATAGAGATATATACACACCAGATACTACAGGATATATCACAGCACCACAGAGATTACTACTACATACAGATATATATACAGCCACCACTAGAGGGAGCTCAGGAGATTACTACATACAGATATATACAGCCACCACTAGAGGGAGCTCAGGAGATTACTACATACAGATATATACAGCCACCACTAGAGGGAGCTCAGGAGATTACTACATACAGATATATACAGCCACCACTAGAGGGAGAGATTACTACATACAGATATATACAGCCACTAGAGGGAGCTCAGAGATTACTACATACAGATATATACAGCCACCACTAGAGGAGCTCAGGAGATTACTACATACAGATATACAGCCACACTAGAGGAGATCTCAGGAGATTACTACATACAGATATATACAGCCACCACTAGGGAGCTCAGGGAGATTACTACATACAGATATATACAGCCACCACTAGAGGGAGCTCAGGAGATTACTACATACAGATATATACAGCCACCACTAGATGGAGCTCAGGAGATTACCACATACAGATATATACAGTCACCACTAGAGGGAGCTCAGGAGATTACTACATACAGATATATACAGCCACCACTAGAGGGAGCTCAGGAGATTACTACATACAGATATATACAGCCACCACTAGAGGGAGCTCAGGAGATTACTACATACAGATATATACAGCCACCACTAGAGGGAGCTCAGGAGATTACTACATACAGATATATACAGCCACCACTAGAGGAGGAGCTCAGGAGATTACTACATACAGATATATACAGCCACCACTAGAGGGAGCTCAGGAGATTACTACATACAGATATATATACAGCCACCACTAGAGGGAGCTCAGGAGATTACTACATACAGATATATACAGCCACCACTAGAGGGAGCTCAGGAGATTACTACATACAGATATATACAGCCACCACTAGAGGGAGCTCAGGAGATTACTACATACAGATATATACAGCCACCACTAGAGGGAGCTCAGGAGATTACTACATACAGATATATATACAGCCACCACTAGAGGGAGCTCAGGAGATTACTACATACAGATATATATACAGCCACCACTAGAGGGAGCTCAGGAGATTACTACATACAGATATATACAGCACCACTAGAGGGAGCTCAGGAGATTACTACATACAGATATATACAGCCACCACTAGAGGGAGCTCAGGAGATTACTACATACAGATATATTACAGCCACCACTAGAGGGAGCTCAGGAGATTACTACATACAGATATATACAGCCACCACTAGAGGGAGCTCAGGAGATTACTACATACAGATATATACAGCCACCACTAGAGGGAGCTCAGGAGATTACTACATACAGATATATACAGCCACCACTAGAGGGAGCTCAGGAGATTACTACATACAGATATATACAGCCACCACTAGAGGGAGCTCAGGAGATTACTACATACAGATATATACAGCCACCACTAGAGGGAGCTCAGGAGATTACTACATACAGATATATACAGCCACCACTAGAGGGAGCTCAGGAGATTACTACATACAGATATATACAGCCACCACTAGAGGGAGCTCAGGAGATTACTACATACAGATATATACAGCCACCACTAGAGGGAGCTCAGGAGATTACTACATACAGATATATACAGCCACCACTAGAGGGAGCTCAGGAGATTACTACATACAGATATATACAGCCACCACTAGAGGGAGCTCAGGAGATTACTACATACAGATATATACAGCCACCACTAGAGGGAGCTCAGGAGATTACTACATACAGATATATACAGCCACCACTAGAGGAGCTCAGGAGATTACTACATACAGATATATACAGCCACCACTAGAGGGAGCTCAGGAGATTACTACATACAGATATATACAGCCACCACTAGAGGGAGCTCAGGAGATTACTACTACATACAGATATATACAGCCACCACTAGAGGGAGCTCAGGAGATTACTACATACAGATATATACAGCCACCACTAGAGGGAGCTCAGGAGATTACTACATACAGATATATACAGCCACCACTAGAGGGAGCTCAGGAGATTACTACATACAGATATATACAGCCACCACTAGAGGGAGCTCAGGAGATTACTACATACAGATATATACAGCCACCACTAGAGGGAGCTCAGGAGATTACTACATACAGATATATACAGCCCCTAAGGGCCAGGATTACTAATATATCACAGCCACCAATAGAGGGAGATCAGGAGATTACTACATACAGATATATACAGCCACTACTAGAGGGAGCTCAGGAGATTACTACATACAGATATATACAGCCACCAATAGAGGGAGCTCAGGAGATTACTGCATATAGATATTTACAGTCACCACTAGAGGGAGCTCTAGAGATAATTCTATATAGATATATACAGCTTCCACTAGAGGGAGCTCAGATGTTATCTGACAACAAACTTATTATTATTATAGGGAATCTGTCAGCAGTTTTAAGTATTCTAAACTACTGACAGCAGAACGTAGGGAACGGGAGAAACACATCTGTGGAGTGTTTATAATTTAAAGTAGAGTGAATATGAAGTTTTATTCTGCTAGGTTCTTCTCATGCAAGTGCACTAATGTAGCAGGTTCACTGTGTTACGCTCTCTGCATTGAGCTCCTTCACATCCCCTCACCTCTGCTCTGAGTGATGCCCCACAGGTGCAGAGCCTGCAAAACTTCATATTCACAGTACTCTCAATAATAAAACCTCTATAAAACACATTTGTGTTGGTCACCCCGGCCCCTACCTAGTGATGTCAGCAGTTCAGCAAGTTTTAGTCTGCTCACACACTTCCATAAAGTTCAACAAGGTGTATACATCAGTATACAGTGAGCTCCCCCTGGTGGTGGCTACAGGCGGATAGGATTTATCATGCACCTTTAGGTTAAGGAGGGGTTTGGAGCTGTGTAAGAGAAAACAAGAGCTGAGAGCGCTATACCGACATAGTGTGAACTCATTCAGTGCTAAATGATGTTGGAAGTCGATATTATACCTTCGCAGTGGAGCGATGAAGCTCCCGGCCCCACAGATACAATGTGATGATACAGCCTACACCTGCTGACTGCTTGATATGAAGGTTGTATGGACTTACATACAGATCAAGGACATACATACCACAGTGGCAGACCTTGCAGCAGCTATAGGGCCCTGGGATGGAGGGGGCCACGTTTGGTTGTTTCTATTTCTATTGAGTGGCAAGAGCTTTTGCAGGACTCCGTTCTACAGGGATTTGGAAAATTGGGACAAGGGCCCTCGAAGGGGCATAAATAAAACAAGCTCCAGGCCCTTTAATTCTGGGGGGGGCAGAACCTGTCACTATAATCGCGGACACTGCTATATAGGCGGGCTCATTTCTTTATATTGCTTTTGAGCTTTTTTCTATTGCAAACCGGGAGCAAAAAGTTTCTTGTTATTTGACAAAAACTTCACTTTTAGAATAGTTACAGGAGCGCAGTGACTGTGACCCTGGACGCGGGCGGCGTTGACCTCTCCCGTTAGTACATTGTCAGATTTATTACACGGCATAATAAGAACCGTGTTTAGATAAATCGCGGCTGATAACAGGCGGCCGTAGACAACGCTGCTTCATTTAGATGAGAATCGCAGCGCCAAGAGATCCGCTGAGAAGTAACCATTGTGTGCTGAGCAGTTACAAATTGCTTTCCATATTGAGAGGGAATTCATTATCCAGCGGCTCGGCTGTATTTATACAGAGGCTGAGCAGAAATACTGGAAACTTCATCCTAGCAGCTTGTAATTTAAAGGGGAACACCAGCCAAAAAGGCCCCCCCCCCTCGTGCTGGCTCACTCCTCTGCAGGCTCCTCAGCCCCTTGTCCTTCTAGCTTCTGTTTCTAGGACAGGATTGTCACGGAGCTGACACTTGGTCACAGAGGCTCCGTCTCCATCCTCTCCCTTCCTTCATTCTGCTCACTGTGCAGAGATATGGTTGACAACTTGCCGCATTGAATGTGACGGCAGAGAGGTGTCGGTAAAGCAGTGACCACATTTGGGGCTTGAGCCCTAGATGTTTTGTCCAGGGCCCCGAAAAAGCACCAGCCTATGTGTGGTCCCACAGTCCAGGCCGCCAGAGAGGCTGGCGTTTTTTCCTGTATTGTGCAAGCACGACCACCACTGATGGATTGTAGGGTGGTCGTAACCATGGAAACAAGCAGTGCATAATATGAATCCAGCCAGCAAAGGAGACAATATGGAGAATCAGAATACATTAGTAAGTGGCTTGTATTAATTTCCTCTATGTAATAAATGCCATTTGCTGAAGTGAGAGGATCCCTTTAACCCTTTCACTCCCGGAGGTTTTTTTGGTTATGCATTTTCATTTTGCGCTCCCTGCCTTCAAACAGCCATAACTGTTTTATTTTTCTGTTCACATAGCTGTATGAGGGCTTGTTTTTTGCGGGACAAGTTGTACTTTCCAACGCCACCATTTAATATTTGATATGGTGTGGTGGGAAGCGGGAAAAAAATTCCAAATCGGTTGAAATTGCAAAAAAAATGCTATTCCGCTACAGTTCTACGGGTTTCTTATTTACAGCGTTCGATGTGCATTAAAACTAACCAGTTACTTTCATTCTACTGGTCAGTACGAATCCGGAAATACCTAATATGTATAGTTTTTCCTGCGTTTTGATAAAATAATTAGAAAGTTGTCCTTTTTTATTTTTTATTTTTTTCCTTGTCATATCTTGACCCCTATAACTTTTTGGTATTTATGTGTACGGAGCTGTATGGGGGCTCATGTTTTGCGGGGCAATCTGAAGTTTTTATTGATACCATTCTGGGATGTGTATGACTTTTTGATCACTTTTTATTTAATTTTTTTTAGAAAAAAAAAGCGACAAAAAACGGCGAATCGCCATTTGGACGCTTTTTTCCACCACACAATTCACCGTATTGGAATTTTTTTTTATATTTTAAAAGTAAGGGCGTTTTCAGTCACAGTGATACCCATGATGTCTATATTTATTGTTATTTAGGTATTGATTTTTTAATTATATGGAAAGGGGGGTGATTTGAACTTTTATATATTTTTTATTTTTTATATATTTTTTAACATTTCTTTTTCTTTTACTATTTTAAAGCTCAAATATGAGCTAATATATTGTGTTTTTTTTTTCTTTATGAGCAATCAGGGATTTACTAGACTGAGATAAATCCAAGAATTGCTCATTTCTTATCCTGGCCTGCCATCTAGTGGCCAGAATAAGAATTGCACTTTGAAAACTGTAATCCTCACCAGCGAGGATTACAGTTTTCATATGGTGTACAGACACCCTGATTGGCCACTCGGGGCGTCTGTACACCACTCGGAAGCGGACACCACCTGGAAGCGCACGCTTCCGGGTTCAGACGCAACTAGATGCCGTGATCACGGCATCTAAATGCCCAGCAAGACGCCGCCGATCGGGTAAGTAGCGGCAAGTCTCTGCTATTAGAAACAGCAGAGACTTGCCGGCCATGACGCCCGCTGCACATGTACGGTGCTGGGAGTGTAAGGGTTAAGCGTTAGACAGGATTTTCTGGAGGAGCAGCGTTCATCGGGCCCCTGGGAGACTACACTAAGGGCTCATGCACAAGACCGGTGTTGGCATACGCCGGGTCCGCAATACATGGGCACTGGTCGTGCGCAGCCCGCTTCACGGACCGTGGACCCACTTCAATGGGTCCGCAATCCGGGAGATGCAGAGCGGAGGCACGGATCGGAACACCACGGAAGCACTATGGTTTGCTTCCGTGGCGTTTCTGGCCGTGCCTCTGCACTGCAAAAAAGTAGCGCAAGCACTAAAGTAGCGCAGACCCTCGGATGCGGATCGCGGACCCTATTCAAATTAATTGGCCCACGATCTGCATGCGGCAGCCCCAATGTAAGTGCCCACGCGTTGTGGACCACAAATTACTGTCCACAGCATGGGCACTGACTGCCCACGCTCATGTGCATGAGCCCTAAATTTATCACTCTGCAGATTGAAAACAGCAGCACCAGTCGGTTTAACATTGGGGTTTTCACTGAAGCGTTTCTTAAAATCTCATCCACTTTGCTGGTTCTGCATACACAAATCCACAGAGGCAAATGGCAGTGTTTACACCACGTGTGGCCGTACCCAGCGCCATGGATCGATGCCAGGAAAGATTTAGGATTCAGAATCAACAAGATACAAGAACATCATCAAACTGAGCGGCTGCCGGGATCCAGCACTGGAGGGGTTAAGGAAATGAAAGGCTTATTTACCAGAACTTGTGTCAGACAAATAGTTGTCAGCGGCTGGAGGGGAAATCCCTTAAATCCCACAGCCTGTAAGTGCGGCCGGCTCAGCGTCTGCCTGGAGACGAGAAAGAGTGAAAAACACTGATGTCAAATGGATTTCAGAAAAAGATGGAATATTAGGATTTATGTGGGGACGGTACAGCCTGCCGGGATTCAACCACGTGCTCCTCGTCTGTTGTCAGGGATGGAAATTTCCATCCTGGGGACTTAATGTAGGAAACAAGGGGAAAAAAAAAACATCCTCTACTTCGGGTCAAACCTTGTTTACATTAAAGAGAAAAAAGAAAAATTGTTGCAAATTAGTGAAAACAATATAAACATTGTTACAGCCATGTATCAAGATGCTTTCCCCCCAGAATCGTCACACAGTATAAATCTTCTTGCACCTTATCAATCACCATCTACTACTCCAGTCACATCCAGAGCTGCATTCAGAATCCTTATTGGAAGACAATGGTTTATATGTGTTTTGCATAAACTCCGGATTGCTTCCACTCACTGTCAGTAAACAGAGATTGTGAAATTGATAGTGGATTTTACTGTGAAATTCTGATCTCAGGTAATTCTTGCAGATCATGTAGCAATAACACAATAAGACAAACACAATGGAAGTGCAACACAATAGTTCAGAGTGAGAGAAACAGCGCCCACTAGTGGTAAATTAGAAAAATACATCAAATTCTGTCACTTTACCCAAAGTGCAGCTTCACCGGGATTCCCTTATGTTATGCCATGTGAAATGGAGGGTATCAGATGGAGTAAAGAAGCCAAGTCCAGCACAGGAGGAAATCACCCCACCCCACTTTGTTACAGGTATAAAGGCGTCTCCTATATTTGCATTGAGCTGTACTAGGTCATGACTTGTTTGAAAGGCTATGGACACCTTTGGCGGCATTTGTTTTATTACTGCATTGTACTCATATTGAGCTAAAAATCATTTTTTCAGTTGTTTTTTAATAAAATATTGAGCCATTTTCCCTGCACAGCTTTGAGTTTGAAATGTACTTTCTCTGCTCCGTCTGGCAGGGAGCTGACGGCTCCTTATCTCTGATCTCTGACCTTATAAACAATCAGAAAAAATTCCCCCCCCCCAAAGGTTTACATAACCTGTAAGGGCTCATGCACACGAACGTGGTTTGATTCCGCATCCTAGCCACATTTTTTGCGGATCAGGACTTCAATGGGACCGCAAAAGATGCGGACAGCACATGGAGTTGCTCTATTCTGTGGGACTGAAAAAAAAAAATGGAACATCCTAGTCTTGTCCGTTTTGCGGAAAAATATAGGCATTCCTATTATTGGCAGCCCGTTCTGCAAATTGCGGAACGCACACAGGCGGCATCTGTGTTTTGCATTTTGGCAATTTGCGGACCGTAAAACACGGTGCAGTCATGTGCATGAGCCCTTAGCATGAGAAGGTTTCCATTCCATGACAACAAGCAGAGATCTTGGAATAGATAAAGACTCAAAACCTAAACGTTCATCAGAAATAACTAACACAATTATTACGCTTATTATTATGCATCTCTGCACAACTTAATAATGTATATGTCACATGTGCTGTGCTCCCAAAATGCACTGCAAGAAATTTCAGTGAATGCAGCTTTGGAGGTGACTGGAGTATAAGATCTCAGTACAAGATAAGTAAAGCAATTCTTTCTGTTTAGTTCTCTCCTTCCCCTCAGGTGAACACTTGGTGACATTTGCAGAGTTGTTCCTAAATCACAGTGTCACCCGTGTGAAGGTTTGTAGAGCAGATTGTCGCTGTAGGCAGATTCTCCGATCATATCAATGGGTAATCATGACTCATGATGTCTTCTGTAACCACCAGGGGGCATCAGACCTGCGACCCTCAGCTGACAGCCATCCAAAAACATGAATGTTCTCCGCTGCAGGACGTCAGACTGATGATAATGGAGAATGAAGATGACCAGAGAGCAGAATAACAAAGACATTTGTACAGAAGCGATCTGTTATTATGTAGGTGACACAGGACCAGCAGGGGCAGGTAGCCCATGACAAGAAGGAGCCCCCAGGTATACTAGCCCCATCCACCTTTAGTAGAGGCTATATCAGGGATCAGCAACCTTCGGCACTCCAGCTGCTGTGAAACTACAATTCCCAGCATACTCCTTTCATATCTATGAGAGGTCAGAGAATGGCAGAGTAGGTATGCATGCTGGGAGTTGTAGTTTCACATCAGCTGGAGTGCCGGAGGCTATATGAACCTGCCCAGGGCTCCACCTACAAATAGCAACATCTGCAAACAAGTGAGGGTTCATCATGTTATCTGTCACAATGTAACTAATAACACAACCAGAACATGGAGTAAACAAACATATACACACTATACTACAAGTAACTGAACCCTAGAACATAATAACCTGTAGATCTCTCTTTGGTAGCAATCACTACAACCAAATCTTTGCTGTAGCTGCAAATATGATTTTGAGGAGGACTTTTTTTGGACCCTTCCTCCCTGTGTTTCAGTTCATGAATATTTCTGCTTTGTATGCACAGTCCTCTCCAGGTCATACACAGCGTCTCCATAAGGTTAAGGTCTTGGACTATTCCAAAACAGAAATCTTATTTTTCAAACATTAATTAGTCCATTTACTTTTTGTGCTTTTCATCGTTATCTCGTTTCATCCTCCAACATCTCTTCAACTTGGGTTCATGGATGCTGCCCGTTCTCCTCTAAAATGTTTCCATGCAACTTAAAATACATTTTTTCCTCAGTGATCACAAGGTGTTCAGACCCTGAGGCAGCGAAGCCCCAAACCATAAGGCCTCTCTCACGCGAGTGTCGCGGATTTGGTCCGGATGCGTTCAGAAAAATCCGCACGCATCCGCACCAATCCGCACGCAATCGCAGTCAGTTTTGACTGCGATTGCGTATGTTCGTTCAGTTTTTTCCGCGCGGGTGCGAAGCGTTTTGATGCGTTTTTCACAAGCGTGATAAAAAACTGAATGTTTACAAACAACATCTCTTAGCGACCATCAGTGAATCACGCATTGCATCCGCACTTGCTTCCGGATACAATGCGTTATTCACGCAGCCCCATTCACTTCTATGGGGCCAGGGCTGCGTGAAAAATGCAGAATATAGAACATGCTGCGATTTTCACGGAACGGCGAACTGATGCGTGAAAAACATCGCTCATGTGAAAAGCCCCATTGAAATGAATGAGTCAGGATTCAGTGCGGGCGCAATGCGTTCGCATCACGCATTTAACCTGCATGGAAATCTCGCCCGTGTGAAAGGGGCCTAATGCTCCTCCACCAGCCTCAACCCATGGTGTTCCCTCCATCAGCCTCAAACCCTGATATTCCTTCCACCAGCTCCAAACCATGATGTCTCCTCTACAATCCCCAAACCATGGTGTCCCCTCTACCAGCCCCAAATCATAATGTCTCCCTACACCCACCTCAAACCCTGATATTCCTTCCACCAGTTCCAAACTAGGGTGTTCCCTCCACCAAGCCCAAATCATGTCTCCTCCACAATTCCCAAACCATGGTGTTCAATCCACCAGCCCCAAACCATAATGTCTCCCTTCAACAGCCCAAAACCATGGTGCTCCTCCTCCAGGCCCAAACACGATGCTCCCTCCACCCGCCCCAAACCATGATTTTCACTCCACCAGCCCCCAAATCATAATGTCTTCTCCACCAGCCCCAAACCCTGAAATTCCCTCCACCAACTCCAAACTAGGGTGCTCCCCCAATCCTACCAGCCATAAACCATGATGTCTCCTCTACCAGCCATAAACCATGATGTCTCCTCTACCAGCCATAACCATGATGTCTCCTCTACCAGCCATAAACCATGATGTCTCCTCACCAGCCATAAACCATGATGTCTCCTCTACCAGCCATAAACCATGATGTCTCCTCTACCAGCCATAAACCATGATGTCTCCTCACCAGCCATAAACCATGATGTCTCCTCACCAGCCATAAACCATGATGTCTCCTCTACCAGCCATAAACCATGATGTCTCCTCACCAGCCATAAACCATGATGTCTCCTCTACCAGCCATAAACCATGATGTCTCCTCTACCAGCCATAAACCATGATGTCTCCTCACCAGCCATAAACCATGATGTCTCCTCTACCAGCCATAAACCATGATGTCTCCTCACCAGCCATAAACCATGATGTCTCCTCTACCAGCCATAAACCATGATGTCTCCTCACCAGCCATAAACCATGATGTCTCCTCTACCAGCCATAAACCATGATGTCTCCTCACCAGCCATAAACCATGATGTCTCCTCTACCAGCCATAAACCATGATGTCTCCTCTACCAGCCATAAACCATGATGTCTCCTCTACCAGCCATAAACCATGATGTCTCCTCTACCAGCCATAAACCATGATGTCTCCTCACCAGCCATAAACCATGATGTCTCCTCTACCAGCCATAAACCATGATGTCTCCTCTACCAGCCATATACCATGATATTCCCTCCACCAGCTCCAAGCTAGGGTGTTCCCTCCACCAGCCCCAAACCATGTCCCCTCCACCAGCCCCAAAACTATGGTATTCCCACCACCAGCCCCAAACCATGATGTGTCCTCCACCAGCCCCAATAGTCTCTTCCTGATAATTGCCAGCACAGTCAGCACGTGGAAGTTTATGCCACAATTTGTTGTCTTAATTTGCGCCAAAATTTCGACACACAATGTCACATTGTAAGGGCAGGTTCACATTCGCGTTATGAATTCCGTTACAGGGTTCCGTTATAAAAGAGTGATAATAAAATGTAACTGAATTTTAGGGCGGAATACAAAAACAGCAACATGCGAAAATGGAAACCTTTAATGTTTTGCTCTGTCCTAATACATGTCTATGGGCAGATATAACAGTTCATTTTTTTTTCCGTTACTCATGACGGAATTCCAAAAAAAGTGAACCATTATATGTGCCCATAGACATGAATTAGAACAGAGCAAAATGGAATGCCTCTTAAAGGTTTCCATTTTTGCATTCTGCCCTAAAATAGAATTTATAACGCAAATGCGAACCCGCCCTACGCCATTGATCAGTAAATACATTTTGATTAGTCTTCCCTAATTCTTGAAGGGACAGGTTCCCTTTAATAAATCCTCTGAGACGACGGTGTTGCACGATTTGTTTTTCCGTGCGTCTGAAGTTCTTGGGTGAAGTTCGGATGTTTCCTGTAAGGATTTCATTCTAACGTTAATGATTCACATCAATTAATCAATATTAATTATTCAGACCGGATGAAGGAACTCGTCCCCCGGAGAATTCATTCCTGTAACTGGGGATTTTATTTCAATGCGAAAAAAAAACACAAAACAGTAAAAGTTTTTCCTTCATATTCCACCACAGAACAGATGATCACAATCAGTTAAGATGTCATTTGCCCACTAGAGGGGGTTTTAGGAGCAAAGTTCCCGCTAAGGTTTTGTGAGGTGGGGGGGGGATGGGCAGTTTAAGACCAGCCGATGTTCCCTGGCAATAAATAACCACATTGACGATATCAATGTAGAGAGAATTAATAATTAGCTATAAAGCAGCCGGATGTACGAGGTAACGTAGCATCCATGTCTAGTGCAGTGAAGATTATTGTCAGCACCCCTTGTGGTCTGTGGTAGTAAAGGGCCTCGTGCCTTTAATCAGGTGATGCCTGGTGATCTGGGGCAGTAAATGTGTTAGGGACAGCATTCCTAGTGATCTAGGACAGTGAAAGGGTTAATGTTAACATTCCTGGTGGTCTATCGCACCAAAGGGGATAATATCAGCATCCCTGGTGGTCTAGGTCAGCGAATAAGCAAATATCACTATCCCTGATGGTCTAGGGCAGCGAAGGGGTCAGTGTTAGTATCTCTGATGGACTAGGGCAGTGAAGAAATTACTTGCTTGGCTGTTCTAATAACTCTATGGAAATGAATGGAGCATGCTGAGAGTCGTAGTTTCATCACAGCTGGAGTGCTAGAGGTTAGCCATCACTGGTCTAGGGCAGTAAAGGGGTCAATGTCAGTATCCCTGATGGACTAGGTCAGTGTACAAGTTACTATCAGTATCCCTGATGGCCTAGGACAGTGAAGGGGTCAGTGTCAGTATCTCTGATGGACTAGGTCAGTGTACAAGTTACTATCAGTATCCCTGATGGACTAGGGCAGTGAAGGGGTCAGTGTCAGTATCTCTGATGGACTAGGGCAGTAAAGGGGTCAGTGTCAGTATCTCTGATGGACTAGGGCAGTAAAGGGTCAATGTCAGTATCCCTGATGGACTAGGTCAGTGTACAAGTTACTATCAGTATCCCTGATGGCCTAGGGCAGTGAAGGGGTCAGTGTTATTATCTCTGATGGACTAGGGCAGTGAAGGGGTCAGTGTCAGTATCTCTGATGGACTAGGACAGTGAAGGGGTCAGTGTCAGTATCTCTGATGGACTAGGGCAGTAAAGGGGTCAGTGTCAGTATCTCTGATGGACTAGGGCAGTGAAGGGGTCAGTGTCAGTATCTCTGATGGACTAGGGCAGTGAAGGGGTCAGTGTCAGTATCTCTGATGGACTAGGGCAGTGAAGGGGTCAGTGTCAGTATCTCTGATGGACTAGGGCAGTGAAGGGGTCAGTGTTAGTATCTCTGATGGACTAGGACAGTGAAGGGGTCAGTGTCAGTATCTCTGATGGACTAGGCAGTGAAGGGTCAGTGTCAGTATCTCTGATGGACTAGGGCAGTGAAGGGTCAGTGTCAGTATCTCTGATGGACTAGGGCAGTGAAGGGGTCAGTGTCCAGTATCTCTGATGGACTAGGGCAGTGAAGGGGTCAGTGTTAGTATCTCTGATGGACTAGGTCAGTGAAGGGGTCAGTGTCAGTATCTCTGATGGACTAGGGCAGTGAAAGGTTCAGTGTTAGTATCTCTGATGGACTAGGACAGTGAGGGGGTCAGTGTCAGTATTTCTGATGGACCTAGGACAATGAAGGTGTCAGTGTCAGTATCTCTGATGGACTAGGGCAGTGAAAGGGGGTCAGTGTCAGTATCTCTGATGGACTAGGATAATGGAAGGGGGTCAGTGTCAGTATCTCTGATGGACTAGGGCAGTGAAGGGGTCAGTGTCAGTATCTCTGATGGACCTAGGGCAGTGAAGGGGTCAGTGTCAGTATTTCTGATGGACTAGGACAATGAAGGTGTCAGTGTCAGTATATCTGATGGACTAGGGCAGTGAAGGGGTCAGTGTTATTATCTCTGATGGACTAGGCAGTGAAGGGTCAGTGTCAGTATCTCTGATGGACTAGGACAGTGAAGGGGTCAGTGTCAGTATCTCTGATGGACTAGGGCAGTAAGGGGTCAGTGTCAGTATCTCTGATGGACTAGGGCAGTGAAGGGGTCAGTGTCAGTATCTCTGATGGACTAGGACAGTGAAGGGGTCAGTGTCAGTATCTCTGATGGACTAGGGCAGTGAAGGGGTCAGTGTCAGTATCTCTGATGGACTAGGGCAGTGAAGGGGTCAGTGTCAGTATCTCTGATGGACTAGGGCAGTGAAGGGGTCAGTGTCAGTATCTCTGATGGACTAGGGCAGTGAAGGGGTCAGTGTTAGTATCTCTGATGGACTAGGTCAGTGAAGGGGTCAGTGTCAGTATCTCTGATGGACTAGGGCAGTGAAAGGTTCAGTGTTAGTATCTCTGATGGACTAGGACAGTGAAGGGGGTCAATGTCAGTATTTCTGATGGACTAGGACAATGAAGGTGTCAGTGTCAGTATCTCTGATGGACTAGGGCAGTGAAGGGGGTCAGTGTCAGTATCTCTGATGGACTAGGACAATGAAGGGGGTCAGTGTCAGTATCTCTGATGGACTAGGGCAGTGAAGGGGTCAGTGTCAGTATCTCTGATGGACTAGGGCAGTGAAGGGGTCAGTGTCAGTATTTCTGATGGACTAGGACAATGAAGGTGTCAGTGTCAGTATATCTGATGGACTAGGGCAGTGAAGGGGTCAGTGTCAGTATCTCTGATGGACTATGGCAGTGAAGGGGGTCAGTGTCAGTATCTCTGATGGACTACGGCAGTGAAGGGGTCAGTGTCAGTATCTCTGATGGACTAGAGCAGTGAAGGGGTCAGTGTCAGTATCTCTGATGGACTAGGGCAGTGAAGGGGTCAGTGTCAGTATCTCTGATGGACTACGGCAGTGAAGGGGTCAGTGTCAGTATCTCTGATGGACTAGGGCAGTGAAGGGGTCAGTGTCAGTATCTCTGATGGACTAGGGCAGTGAAGGGGTCAGTGTCAGTATCTCTGATGGACTAGGGCAGTGAAGGGGTCAGTGTCAGTATCTCTGATGGACTATGGCAGTGAAGGGGGTCAGTGTCAGTATCTCTGATGGACTATGGCAGTGAAGGGGGTCAGTGTCAGTATCTCTGATGGACTAGGGCAGTGAAGAAATTACTTGCTTGGCTGTTCTAAGAACTCTATGGAAATGAATGGAGCATGCTGAGAGTCGTAGTTTCATCACAGCTGGAGTGCTGGAGGTTAGCCATCACTGGTCTAGGGCAGTGAAGGGGTCAATGTCAGTATCCCTGATGGACTAGGTCAGTGTACAAGTTATTATCAGTATCCCCGATGGCCTAGGGCAGTGAATGAGGTTAATGTCAGTATCCCTTGTGGTCTAGGTTAGTGACGTTAATATCAGCATCCATTTTTTTTTTTTAATAGAGAATGTCATCAATGACATCACACAAAAACAATTTTTACAAGCATCCGCCCACAAGATAACAATATTAATAAACAGGGAGAAGGATCTTTTTATCCCTCATGTTTCTACCATGCCTCCTATATTATTTCTTTTATTTTACGCACTTATATATCGCTGACATATTCTACACCGGGCCGTCCCCAATAGGACTCACAATCTAAGTTCCCTATCAGGCTGTCTTTGGAGTGTGAGAGGAAACCAGACAATGAGGAGGAAACCCACGAAAACATGGGGAGAACATAAAAACTCCGTGCAGAAGTTGTCCTTGGTTGGATTCAAACCTCAGATCCCAGCACTGCAAGACACCATTGCTAACCACTGAGCCACCGCTAACCACTGAGCCACCGCTAATCACTGAGCCACCACTAACCACTGAGCCATTACTAACCACTGAGCCACCGCTAACCACTGAGCCACCACTAACCACTGAGCCACCACTAACCACTGAGCCACTGCTAACCACAGCCACCGCTAGCCACTGAGCCACTGCTAACCACTGAGCCATTACTAACCACTGAGCCACCGCTAACCACTGAGCCACCGCTAAGCACTGAGCCACCGCTAACCACTGAGCCACCGCTAATCACTGAGCCACTACTAACCACTGAGCCACCGCTAACCACTGAGCCACCGCTAACCACTGAGCCACCACTAACCACTGATACACCACTAACCACTGAGCCATTATTAACCACTGAGCCACCGCTAACCACTGAGCCACCGCTAACCACTGAGCCACCACTAATCACTGAGCCACTGCTAACCACGGAGCCATCACTAACCACTGAGCCACTGCTAACCACTTAGCCACCGCTAACCACTGAGCCACTGCTAACCACTGAGCCACTGCTAACCACTGAGCCACCGCTAACCACTGAGCCACCACTAATCACTGAGCTGCAGTGCTGCCCTAATCAATACAAACTTATTAACCTTCCGATTTCTTTGATCCTGGGATTTCAGTTATTCAGTTGCAGTTATTTACCTTGGGTTTCCAACTCATCACATTAGGAGGTTCCTTTATATCCCTTTCTTTAATATGTTCTTCCTCCTTCCTGGCTACAAATAACTGTAATGGTTTTTTTTTGTTTTTTTTCCATTCACTATTCTATTACCGCTATAGCCAAAAAATACACAACCCTGTCTCTAACCCAATCTAAGATTAACAATCTCATGTATTACTTCTATAATTTCATACAGTAGACGACTCCTCCAAAACATTTAACCCATTTTTCAGTCTCCCTGTAACTAACCCTATACAGAAAGTCAGGAGTTCTGAGTAATCTAAGTACAATAAACTATTGTGTCATTTTATGTGAAGCACCAGGTGTAAACTTAGGTATCAAACTCCAAGTATTCATCCATACTGTATGTCTTCCACCAGTTGTTCACCCTCATCTGCCCGCCAGAGAGTGTGCTGGACACAGACTGAACTTCCACCACTAACTTTTGTAAGAAAAATGTCTCCAAACTTTCCCCGAAACCTTGTTTTCCTTTTCTTTAAATCCATCTCAGCTTAATATACAAAAAATAATTACTACTATTCAAATCAAATTTATTTTCCAGATGCTCAAATGCAATCGGTGTAACAAGTGTTTTACAGTCCGTTCCTTATAACCAGTGAATTCACTTCTCTTTATATTTAAATTATCCCCTATAGGATTTTCAGTAAACCACCCTGTCATAGTAGGGATCATTGAAGCCCTGAATTCCACCCACACCGCTGTCCCTACCTATTTGTACGATCCATCCTAGATGATGGCCCACAACTGGACGACAGTCCCTTCCTAACCAGGTGCTGGGACCTAAAGGGAAAAAGGTAGCTGGGAAGAAAGTTAACGAAGTGACAGGCACAAATGATACAGTAACACTGATGAGCAGAGAGAAACCCAAAACCAGGAGAGACAAACAGAACAAAGTAGGAAGACAAAGATCAGAAACTTTACCAAAACGGATGCCAAGAACCCGAAACAATACCAAGCCAGGGTCAACACCAGGAAAGTCCGCAGAGCCAAATCAGAATCCAAGAGCAGGGTAAAAGGAATAGAAAAGTCAAAATACATATACCAAAATCGCTTATGAGGCAAGAAATACCAGTCACCCTCAGCCTTGCAGGAACATGGTGCCCAGGCAGTGGCTCTGCGATGCTGAGGTCTTTTCCCAGAGATGGCACCCGTCGTGAGAGCGTGGAGCGGTAAGTATGTCACACACCCATTAATTCCTAAATTTTTTTACCTCTTCCCATGCACCTGATGTACTACAGCCGTGACCACATTGAAGTCAATAAACTGCTTCATATCTAGTGAAGCCTTACCCCCTAAGTACCTGAATCTCTCAGCTGCTAAATCCTTAGATTAGGTACTTCATCTATAAATTCTACCGCAATCTATTTAAACAACATCAAAACTGACTTTTTCCAGTTTAGTGTTAAAGCTGACCACATCGCTGACCATAATTTAAGTGAATTCCCCCAAAAAAATCACATTATAAATTCAAATAGGGATGTCCCTTGTGGTCCAAGTCAGTGAAGAAATTAATATCAGTATCCTCTGTGGTCTAGGGCAGTGAAGTGGTTAATATGAATATCCCTGGTGGTCTAGGTAAAGGAAGAAGTTTATTTCAGTATCCCTGGAGGTGTTGGTGAGTGAAGGGGTTAATGTCAGTATCCCCGATGGTCTAGGTCAGTGAAGAAATGAATATCAGTATCCATGGGGGTGTAGGTGAGTGAAGGGGTTAATGTCAGTATCCCCGATGGTCTAGGTCAGTGAAGAAATTAATATCAGTGTCCCTTGTGGTCTAGGTCAGTGAAGTGGTTAATGTCAATATCCCTGATGGTCTAGGTCAGTGAAGGGGTTAATGTCAATATCCCTGGTGGTCTAGGTCAAGAAAGACGTTTATTTCAGTATCCATGGGGGTGTAGGTGAGTGAAGGGGTTAATGTCAGTATCCCCGATGGTCTAGTTCAGTAAAGAAGTTAATATCAGTATCCATAGTGGTGTAGGTTAGTGAAATTGAATACCCCAGTCCCCTGCTCTTCCAGGAGGTCCCCCCCTTTTTCGTTTGGTCTCTTCTGTTTCCGGCAACTATGGTTATATAAAATGTATAAATGAGCTCAGGCCCCTTTGCTCTGATCAGCTGATGTCAGATGGACTGGTGGTGGACTTCCCCTTTAAGTCCTGCATTGCTTCCTCTCGGTGAGATGTTCTGCAGCATCCCATGGAACACAATTACGGTGATGAAACCTGTGAAGTCATCATCTGCGGTGAGACAGGTCAAAAGCATCGTTTCGCTGCCGGCGCGAGCTGTCAGGGCCCCGTCAGGCATCCTGTCAGGTTTTAATTAACTTTTCCTTTTAAATTTGAAGCAATATGTCACCACTTAACGCTTTCACACTCATCCGCAGAGGACGCTGGGCGCCGCTTATTAGAATACGGCTTCAGAGCTCTGTATTCATTTCATTATCACCAGTGATGGAGCAATCAGATTTCTATAACTCTCATCATCTGCTTTGTTGGAGCGTCCAACGGAATTTCATATATACAGTGCCTTGTGAAAGTATTCAGCCCCTGGAACTTTTCAACCTTTTGCCACATTTCAGGCTTCAAACTAAAAGATAGAACATTTTACATTTTTGGTCACAATTGTGAAGTGGAAGGAAATTTATTGGATCATTTAAACTTTTTTTGTAATAATAAAACTGAAAAGTTGTTCGTGCAAAATTATTCGTCCCCCTTGCATTAATACTTTGATTCCAGCTGCGGTCTCTTGGGGGATGTCTCTATCAGTTTTCACATCTAGAGATGACATTCTTGCCCATTCTTCCTCTTTGAGGTTGGATGGAGACGTTTGTGAACAGCAGTTTTCAGCTCTTTCCACATCTTCTCCATTGGATTCAGGTCTGGACTGTGACTCGGCCGTTCTAAGACCTGGAGACCTTTATTTTTGAACCATTCCATTGTAGATTTTGCTTTATGTTTGGGATCATTGTCTTGTTGGAAGATAAATCTCCGTCCTAGTCTCAGGTCTTTTCATCCAGAATGGTCCTGTATTTGTCTCCATCCATCATCTTCCCTGTCCCTGCTGATGAAAAGCCCAAACCATGATGCTGCCCCCACCATGTCTGACAGTGGGGATGGTGTGTTCAGGGGGATGAGCTGTGCTGCTTTTACACCAAACATATCGTTTTGCATTGTTTCCAAAAAGTCTGATTTTGGTTTCCTCTGACCAGAGCCCCTTCTTCCACATGTTCGGTGTCTCCCAGGGGCTTGTGGTAAACTGTAAACCAGACTTTTTATGGATATCTCTGAGAAATGTCTTCTTCTTGCCGCTCTTCCATAAAGGGCAGATTTGTGAAGTGTTGGACTGATTGTTGTCCTGTGGACAGACTCTCCCACCTCAGCTGTAGATCTCTGTAGTTCATCCAGAGTGATCATGGGCCTCTTGGCTCCATCTCTGATCAGTCTTCTCCTTGTTTAGAGGGACGGCCGGGTCTTGGTAGATTTGCAGTGGTCTGATACTCCTTCCAGTACAATATGACGCTTGCACAGCGCTCCTTGGGATGTTTAAAGCTTGGGAAATCTTTTGGTCTCCAAATCCGGCTTTAAACTTCTCCACAACAGTATCAGGGACCTGCCTGGTGTGTTCCTTGGTCTTCATGATGCAGAACCCTGAGACTATCACAGAGCAGGTGCATTTATACGGAGACTTGATTACACACAGGTGGATTCTATGTATCTTCATCAGTCATTTAGGACGACATTGGATCATTCAGAGATCAGACATCAACTTCTGGAGGGAAAGTAAATGGGCCGAATAATTTTGCACGCCCAACTTTTCAGTTCCACTTCACGATTGTGACCCAATTGTTGTTGATTCTTCACCAAAAATGTAAAATGTTCTATCTTTTTGTTTGAAGCCTGAAATGTGGCAAAAGGTTGAAAAGTTCCAGGGGGCTGAATACTTTCGCAAGGCACTGTATCTTCTATTTAATTGATTCATAATTATATCTGTCACCCAGCTTTCCTACAATCCTCTGAATATTCCTATTATAATGACCTAATGTAGTAATCTGAAGCCAGTGGCTCCGCAGCTGCTGGGTCACTACAACTCCCAGCATGCACTGGCGCTTGCAGAGCTAATGGTCATTTCTGTACAGCCACTCTTTGACAATCAAGTCATGTGACCTGAACCCTCTTTAATTCCTGAACTGATGGGCCATATTACCTCCTGGACCCCTCAGACCCTGGATGGAAATTTCTGTGTCCCGTCCTAATGAAGCTCTATGCGTTTTGATCAGTGACTCCAGCTCAGCTGCAATGTCTACAGGAGTCTGAGGTAGTCAGAAATCCACCTCCTGTCTCATGAGACTCTGCCTGCCCCCCCTGTGCTTTACACTGCAGCTCTGCCCTGTTCTGATCGGCTGCTGTGTATAAGCACAAGCTCAGCAGGAGGTCAGTGCATTTCTACTAGAGGAATGACTGAATACACTGCAAATAACTAAACCTCCATGGAGAAAATGAAGACTATTCAGGACCTGCTGAATGATATGAACCTCAACACGGGCAGGAGGGGTCCTGAAAAATATATTTATACTTTCTAGAGCAGTGGCCTCTACACTACTATGCAGATAGCCGGACTGCACATGAAGAAGTACCTGCATCCAGTGCTGCATACCTCATCCGATGACCTCTGACCCGAGGCTGATTTAGTCCGACTTGTTTTCTGGTCCCTTGCGGACCTCCATTACATCACATGTACCCGTCATTAGATATTTAATGACTTTTGCATTGTTTAGCATGTTATGAGGGGTAGGCATAGCAGGCAGTTGCCTATGACACTACTGGAAGGGAGGGACAATTTTAAAGTGCAATAACTGAGACTCCTGGGGGCAACTAGTGAGTGATATCTGGTGCATTAGCTAATAGCTTCACATCAGGGACTGAGGGTAGTGGAGGCGTGTGGGCACCAGGAGAGCCTGTCACGCCCCCGACTCTTTCTATTAATGGACACCTCCTCCCGGACCACATATTCTTAGTTGAGACTCATTATTCAGTGTGATCATCGGAAATACACATGAGGGGCAACAGCGGCAGTTACCACGGGCATCTAGCGCCCTCCTCATGATGAATGGAAACCTCCTTTAAGAATCCTTTTCTTGGTCCACTAATCCACAACAATTAGTCCCGTCTCGATGCCAACAACAGGCAGAACGACCGCAAAAAAACATCCGCTGGGCAGATGAAAGAAGCAAAATCACATGCAGCTATAAAGTATTAATATGCATCTGCTCGGGAAGTGAACACATTTCACAAATCCTCTTCTTGTCTTTGCGCTGACGCGTTTTGAAGAAACTGCTGAACGAGGTTATCCACGGTTTAGAGAGACGCTGCGGCTCAGCCGGTGTCACCGCGCAGCATCCACCAGGCTCAGGAGTCTTCAGACGTCTACACACACAGATTTGCTTTGCAGGATCGAATTGGGAGCCACGCGTTTCGCCTCGTCTACACTTTACCTAATAACCATGTAAATGTATGCGCGATCTATGGAGTTATGTTTTATTTACCAGTGTATCTTATTCTTCTGCTTTTTCAACTTTTTCACCGCGCCAGCAGAAAGTTAATGAATTCGTAATTTATCTATGGCAGTTCATGGGGTCATGAAGGATCTAAAGCGCGCCAGCCGCCATTCATCAGCGATTTCCAAGCAGATTATCCGTTATGCAGACAGGATTTCTATTTATCTGGACCTTCAGGAGCAGCCAAGCAGTTCATTATGGAAGATGAAAAAGTTTGGTTTTTACTTAGAAACTTAGTTTGGAGAAGTAACCCTTTTCTCAAACCTGTGAGCCGTACATAGAGGAAGAGTCCACTTGTCTAACAAGTGGGGGTGGTGGGAGCAGCGAGATATTGTCCTATTAGCATCCATGTGCACACTATGTTACTAATTCAATGCTACATAAGCCCAGGTCTCCAGCCTGTGGGTCTTCATCTGCTGCAAAACTACAACACCTAGCATCAACCACTGAATTTCTCCAACAGATAATGGGTATTTGCTCACTTGGTCATCAGAGATGATGGGACACCTAACTGTTGGATCATTAATAGATTCATAGCTGGAACCACCTGTGGACCAGTACAAAATCTTCCCCCAACAATGAAATTCCATTTAAAGAGTCCAGTGCCCCCTACTTTTCGGAACCAGGTGTGACTGCCACCCTTGCTCACCATTCTAGTGGTCATTTGGGTTTGAAGAAATCATGGACTTGATATTTATCTGTTGACTAAATAAGAACTTGGCACTCCCCCATTGGGTCCCCAGGGAAGATCACTTCCAGGAACAGGACATTTGCCCCCCTCCTTCCCCCTGATCATTAGGTACTAACTTCTTACTACTGGGACTGAACACCTGACCACTGAGTCACCTGACATCAGAGACATACATGGTGTTTCACAACAGGAGCAAAACCTCAATCAGAAGAGCCTAATAACCATGGTTTGGGGCTGGTGGTGTAAGCATTAGTGATGAGCGAGCATGCTCAGCCGAACTCGCTGCGCCATGCTCAAGTCCCCTCCCCGCACCAAGACGGATGCAAGTCAATGGGGACGGATCCGTTCGGTGTAACACAATAGTAAACGGATCCGTCCTCCATTGACTTTCAATGGAGTTCATGACGGATCCGTTACCTTACCTTTCCCAGCAGCTCCCTCCAGCAGGTGGCGCTGTGGTGAAACTTAAAACTGTGCGCCGTCTTCCTGCTGGGACAGGTCGGGAGCTGCTGGGAAAGGTAAGTTTAACCCCCCTTCCCTCAGTGTCTGTGTCATTTTTTGGGGGGGACCCGAGTGGGGGGTGCCTGGTTTAGTCCCATTGACTTTAATTATGCTCGGGTGCTCGATCATCACTAGTAAGCATCATGGTTTGGGTCTGGTGGAGGGGACATCATGTTATGTGGCAGGTGGAGGAAGCATCATGGTTTGGGGCTGGTGGAAGAGGCATTGTGGTTTGGGGCTGGTGGAGGGGACATCATGTTATGGTTCTGGTGGAGGAAACATCATAGTTAGGACTTGCTGGTGGAGGAAGTATCATGGTTTCAGGCTAATGCAGAGGACATCATGGTTTGGGGCTGGTGGAGAAAACATCATGGTTTGGGGCTGGTGGAGAAAACATCATGGTTTGGGCTTGGTGGAGGAAGTATCATGGTTGGAAGCTTTTTTCTGCCTCAGGACTTGGATGCCTTGCAATCCATGAAGGGACAATGAAGTCTAAGGTATATGCAAATATTTTACAGGAAAGGAGCCTCAGAACAACAAAAGAAAAACAACAGCTCAGGTGAAGCACAGCGATGTGTTCATGCAAACAGTTGGATGGGGAAGTCGCTGGTGACAGATTAACTTTAACCCTATGGAGATGCTGTGGCCCAGAAATAGTCATGAACTGAAACACATTTGCAGGGAAGAATGGTCCAAAATCCCTCCTCGCTGTTGTGCAAATGTATTTTGTAGCTACAGAAAACATTTGGTGGGGATTTTTTACTCAATGTCTTCAGCAAAATACATGAACAATACAAGTGTTTGTAATAAGTTTAGTTACATTGTGTTCGTCTATAACTGTGACTTCCATAACAATCAGCTACATGTTAATAGTTATTCCAAATAGTAATAACAAAGGGTTTACTCACTTCTTTTTGCACTATAGTGTTTCACAGTATACAATATACCACAATATGTAATTACTATACAATGTATCACAATATATATCTACTATACAATGGTCCACAATGTAATTACTGTACAATTCATTACAGTATGGGTCGACTATACAATGTATCACAATATTTATCTTCTATACAATGTATCACAATATTTATCTTCTATACAATGTATCACATAAACTAAATAAAATAGGAATAAAGATAATACTATAAAGGAAACTGGCTAGGACGCTTTACGAGACCCTGATGGATTTACACACGTCCGGCATTTGTCAGAGTGTTCATTAAGGTGACAGGAGACGTGTAATTTGGAAATATATGTCGCTCAGTTCATGTTTGGAGGCAGAAGCTCACACGTCAAGTAATTCAATTCAGATGACTGTGATAAGTGGCCGATCCATAGGAACAGGCTCTCCGGCTGGGAGAATGTCATCCCCGGGGGACAGTGACAGGTGAGAACTCAGAAAACCGTCTCCCCTGGGAGGAAATCATCCTGGAGAGTCCTGAGATGAGGATTCTACTTTATCACAGGAAGGAGATTAAATAGTAACAATTCACATGGTGATAGAAGTATAACCACCATCATGTCACTACCTCTGCCGCATCCCAAGAGTGGCCAGGTCACTCCCTCCTCCCAAATCTGCTCACTTATATCCTGAAATACTCTGTGCTGCTGACTGTCCTATAAATATGTACACAACATTGCGGTGATATGATTTACTGAAAAAGGAGAATGTCCAGACAGTTTGGTGCCAGATGTAGAGGTTTTCTGATGACAAAAATAAATCTCAATCATTGAAAATGTTGGCAACTTTCTAACCTACTTTTTTGTGTTTCAATTCTCCATTTTCAAAATCTCTGCTTGCTGTCAATAAAGAAGTTACTCACAGAAGTTGAAAACTTGTGACTTAATAAGTAGGGTTGGGCGAGCATGCTCGAGTCCCCTCCCTGCACGTTTCTTGGCTGCTACGCAGCCAATCAGCGTGCGGGGAGGTGCTGGCATTCACTGTAATGCTGCAGTCATATTGGACACTGGCATTACACTGATATAGCACCCGGTGACATGTGATAGATAGTGTAGGGATAGGAATTGGCTAGGCAGGTTTAGTCTAAATTTTCCAAAGACCCAAAAGTCCTTTTAAGGACTATTGTTTTATCTGGCTGCAATATCTAGTGTTTTTTTTTTTTGCTTAATTTGCGCACAATTGTTTGGCCGCCGCTGACAATAACACCACCTGCGATACGTCTGCTGTATAATGTTTGCGCATCCTAAATACCTGTGACATCCAGCGTATTTTTTTCTGCCGCTAATCAACCTGTGACATTTACTTGTATTTTTTTCTGCCACTGATCACAGCGACATTACCTGCGCTACGTCTGCTGTATAACGTTTGAACATCCTAAATACCTGTGACATTCAGTGTATTTTTTTCTGCCACTGGTGATGGAGATATTACCTGCGCTATGTCTGCTGTATAACGTTTGAACATCCTAAATACCTGTGACATTCAGTGTATTTTTTTCTGCCACTGGTGATGGAGATATTACCTGCACTATGTCTGCTGTATAACGTTTGAACATCCTAAATACCTGTGACATTCAGTGTATTTTTTTCTGCCACTGGTGATGGAGATATTACCTGCACTATGTCTGCTGTATAACGTTTGAACATCCTAAATACCTGTGACATTCAGTGTATTTTTTTCTGCCACTGGTGATGGAGATATTACCTGTGCTATGTCTGCTGTATAACGTTTGAACATCCTAAAAATACTTGTATTTTTTTCTGCCACTGATCACAGTGTTTTTTCTGCCACATTTAGTGTAATTTTTTCTGCCGTTAATGACGCCGATATTACCTGCGCTACGCTACATCTGTTGTATAACATTTGCGCTTCTGAAATATTTGTGACATTTAGTGTAATTTTTTCACCGCTGGTGACAGAGGCATTACCTGCACCACATCTACATTTTACCTGCAATGATACATTGTAGGAAACTATCAGGACAGGAGAGAGGTTTGTACTGCTGATGTTTTTAGTTCACAGAGGATTGACTGAAAATATCTGACCAAACCCTCTGAGAACAAGGCCAGGTCAGAACAGGTTTTCAGAAGGCAGAAGGTTCCAGTCAATGACAGCAAGCAGAAATCATGGAAGTGTAAAAAAAAACCACACCCTGCTGTATCTTGGCGCCCTGTGATGCTGATGTGAGGTTCCTGTAAATGTCAGGGAATAAGTCACAAATCGTTGTGTCCTGAGCTGCAGAATCCGATCACCGCCTGGTCTGATATTCAGGATCTGGAGACATGAGAGACCGGATGCAGATGATAAGATGGAGATGGGGAGAACACAATCTCAAGCTGCAAATTAAAAAGCTGCCCTTTAAATTCAGTGTTAAGCAGTTCACCCTCCCTTTTCTGCCAGCCTGACCACAGATTAGGAAAACTCATTTTCAGCTCCCATGTGCCGACGACCATCAGGATTAATTGTGAAATGCGTCAGCCACGAAAAAGAGAGACCTGCCCGGATCTGAGGAGGACGCCCCATAGTGTGTGGATACAGGAGATTGTCAGCAGAGAGGTGCAAACTGGTCACTTTTGTGCCAATTTACTGATAGGAGTAGTAGTACAAATCGGACGAACATGGACCATTGGAGGACCATGTAATGTTTCTGATGGCCTCATGACTCTCTTCCAACCAGCAGATATGGGGGAAGATAAGACAGGATAGATTTCAGCACAACGGATCGTTTTGTTCTTAGAGGATTAAGTGAAAGTCAGAGGTGCCCCCCCCCAGAAAAACAAATGCATAGCTAAGCCGAGTGTGCATGTGTATGGGGGGGTCAGGAGAGAATGCCCATTGGCTTTACTGTTCTTATTGCTGTCCCTATCTCAGTACCTCTCCCTGACTCTATCATTCAGTACCTATGGCTGGTAATGTATCTTGCTATTCTTGTCTCTGTACCTATCTCCATACCTACCCCTGCCTCTGTCCCTATCTCTGTACCTTTCCATGGCTCTGTCCCTATCTCCATACGTACCCCTGCCTCTGTCCCTATCTCTGTATCTCTGTTTCCTTATCTTTATACCTCTCCTTGACTCTGTCCCTATTTCTGGAACTATCCCTGGCCCCTGACACTATCTCTGTACCTCCCCCTCACTGTGTCACTATCTCTGCACCTCTCCTTGACTGTGTCACTTTTTCTGCCCCTCTCCACAACCAAGCCCTAATCTCCATACCTCCCCTTTACTCTGTCCCTAACTCTGTACATATCCCTGATTCTGTCACTATCTATGTACCTGTCCTTGTCTCTGTCACTATCTCTGTACTTACCCCTGATTCTGTCACTATCTATGTACCTGTCCTTGTCTCTGTCACTATCTCTGTACTTACCCCTGATTCTGTCACTAACTATGTACCTGTCCTTGGCTCTGTCACTATCTCTGTACTTACCCCTGATTCTGTCACTATCTATGTACCTGTCCTTGTCTCTGTCACTATCTCTGTACTTACCCCTGATTCTGTCACTAACTATGTACCTGTCCTTGGCTCTGTCACTATCTCTGTACTTACCCCTGATTCTGTCACTAGCTATGTACCTGTCCTTGGCTCTGTCACTATCTCTGTACTTACCCCTGATTCTGTCACTATGTACCTGTCCTTGGCTCTGTCACTATCTCTGTACTTACCTCTGATTCTGTCACTAACTATGTACCTGTCCTTGGCTCTGTCACTATCTCTGTACTTACCCCTGATTCTGTCACTAGCTATTTACCTGTCCTTGGTTCTGTCACTATCTCTTTACCTTCCCCTATGTCCCTATCTTTATATCTTGCTTTGGCTCTTTCACTCTCTGTACCTCTCTCACCATGTCCTTATCTCTGTAGGTATCCCTAGCTCTGCCCCTATCTCTCTATCCCCCTGGTCTCTATGTCTGTTCCTATCCCTGGCTCTGTCCCTATTTCTGTACCTGTCCCTGGCTCTGACACTATCTCTGCACCTCTACTTGACTATGTCCCTATCTCTGTGCCTATCCCTGACTGTGTCACTATTTCTGCCCCTCTACATAAGCAGATCCCTATCTCCATACCTCTCCTTGACTCTGTCCCTAACTCTGTACATATCCCTGGATCTGTCACTATCCCTGTCTTTGTCCCTATCTCTGTACTTACCCCTGACTCTATCACTAGCTATGTACCTGTCCTTGGCTCTGTCACTATCTCTTTACCTCCCCCTGTGTCCCTATCCTTATATCTGTCTTGGGCTCTTTCACTCTCTGTACCTCTCTCACTGTGTCCTTATCTCTGTAGGTATCCCTAGCTCTGTCCCTATCTCTGTACCTATTCCCCAGTCCCTATGTCTGTACCTATCCCTGGCTCTGTCCCTATTTCTGTACTTCTCCCTGACTCTGTCAATAAATGTATCTATCCTTTATCCCTATCTCTGGCACTGTGGTTTATACTATTCATGTGGGCATCTGGCACTATTAATGGGGTGTTCTCTTGTGGGTACAGCCATGGGGCCCCTGTAGCTGTCATTATCAGGACCACTGCTTTACAGGCACCACACGTACGATCTCCCTGAAAATGTTGCTTCAAAGCAGCCAATATAAATACTAAAAGCCATTATTACAATGGATAATATCGTCGCAGGGCGCCATTATTTGTGTAATTAAGCTGAAAATCTCTGATAATTTGTGCAGGAGATAAGAAGGCAGAATATGAATGAAGGGAAATAACAGAAAATACAAAATCAGTGAAGTAAATGTAACAGAAGACAGGAGAGATGATAAATGTATGGTTATACCTGGACACTCAGGGGCCATGCTCCAATGAATATGGTCCAATTCTCTATGTCCCCCCCCCTCCCCTATCACATTCAGGGCCTCCAGGTGACGTCTCCTCTGATGTAGATCTTCTCATCATCTTCTCCATTTGTACAGACACCTTCTTTCATCTGCGCAGAGTGTGACACAAGGACATCTTAGCTTCCTCACTTTTCTATCATCATCCCCCAATCCTGCTGCTCGCTGTGCTCCCCAAAAAATGAGTGTCCCCATAGTAACAGTGCTCCTCATAGTCCCACCAATAGTAATTCTAGAATGCCCTCCACTGCCCCCTACAGTGATAACGCTCCCCAAGAGTGCTCCCATTAGTAGAAGAGCCCTCCAGTATTAATAACTCCCTCACAGAGCCCCCACTAGTAATAAGCCCCCCCCCATAGTGCTCTTAGTAGAAATAAGGCGGATCTATAAGTTCGTCCTATAGAGCCCCCAGTAGTGATAAGAACGCCTAATGTCCCCTGGATTTATAATCCTACAGTGCCCCCAGTATTTATACTGCCCCCTACTGTTATAATACTCGTCCTGAATTGTCCCCAGTATTTATAATGCCCCCTGGAGTTATATTCCTCCCTCCATCATACAGTCCCATGTAAATAACATCACACCATCTCCCCAGCCCCCTCCAATAGACAGTCCCATAATAAATAACATCCCTCTCTATCTACAGCCCCCTCCAAAACATAATCCATGTAAATAACAGTACCTCCTCCCCTGCCTCCTTCAACATACAGTCCCATGTAAATAACATCATCCAGCCCCAATCCCCTCCGAACATACAGTCCCATGTAAATAACATCATCCAGCCCCAATCCCCTCCAACATACAGTCCCATGTAAATTACATGATCCCCTCCCATAGCCACCATCAACATACAGTCTCATGTAAATAACATCACTTCCTCCTACAGCCACCATCAAAATACAGTCCCATGTAAGTAACACCACTCCCTCCTACAGCCACAATCAACGTACAGTCCCATGTAAAAAAAAAAAAACATCACTCCCTCCCACAGCCCCTCCAACATACAGTCCCATGTAGATAACATCACTCCCTCCCCTAGCCCCCTCCAACATCCAGTCCCATGTAAATATCATCCCTCCCTTCAGCCCTAACATACAGTCCCAGTTAAATAACTACAACTCCCAGCATTGCTCTGCCTCTCCTCATGTAGCAGACAGCACCACAGCTTCTTCCCCAGGTCTTCACCTCTTCATTGCCGTCCTCTCCTGTACTGGTCACATGATGGTGACATCATCGCAGGTCCTTCTCAACCACTGCCTGTTTTACTGGTCACATGACCTGTGATGTCATGACAGGTCCTTCAGCTCTTTCAGTGCATTAGATTCAATTGTATTGCTGTCCTGAGGACTTACAGTTGTATGTAGCTGGCAGGCAATACATCTGGGGCCCGGGACAAAACATCAAGGGCCCAGGCCCCGAATGTTTTGACTTAGCAACGCCCCTGCTGGACACTGCATGTTCAGTTTATCTGGACTATGTATGCACTGTTTATATGAACACTGTATGCGCTATATAAGAGCAACATGGAAACCGCTTGTTACAAAGTTACTTCTGTCCAGTGTAGTAAATAATTGTAGCCTCCTTATGTTTCCTCTGAACACTGCCTTATAACGGCTCTGCCCCCCGCCCACGCTTCCTCTTCCATTTCTGACCTGTAAAAACTCCATAATCAGCTTCGGTCAGGACAGAACCCGGGACACATGAAGTCATTTACTTAATTAGTGGACCTAGAGCTTCAGGATGAGAGTAAACTGAGGTCAGGTAATGATGGTAATGTGATATATACGCTGCTTCCACGTCTTCTGCAGTCACATGACACAAATCTGATCGATGGAAGTTATTTATAGGAGCTATAAATAACATGGCCTCACCAGAACTGATGTAGCAGAGCTGAGGCTGTCCATGTATCTGTCCATCCTCACAGTGTGCCCAGGTTTCCTAGTATTACCTGCAGTTCTACATAGGACTGCTCTGTGTTTTATGTGGTGTTACATAGGACTTCAGGAACACTTAGCAAGAGTTAGCTCTGCTACATCTGTATCATCAATTATCGAACAAGCAACTGAACACAAAACATTGCAACAAGATTTTTCAGGAGTGTGGCTAAAAGTGCAATAGTGTTACACCTGCTAAATATGATAGACATCAGCTTTTACCAAACGGGCATCAATATCCTGAACCTGACAAACACCTCTACCCACTTATTGCTGTAGACCACCAAGGATGCATTTATTAATACTGTCATTGCCATGCACAACCATGGATACAGACATTAAAAGCATTAATTCCATAAAACCACCAGGGATGTGTTACTAACCATATGATTTCCCTAGACCACCAGGGATGCGTTACTAACCCTATGATTTCCCTAGACCACCAGGGATGCGTTACTAACCCTATGATTTCCTAGACCACCAGAGATGTATTACTAACCCTATGATTTCCCTAAACCACCAGGTATGTGTTACTAACCCCATGATTGCCCTTGACCACCAGGGATGTGTTACTAACCCTATAATTACCCTAGACCACCAGGGATGTGTTACTAACCCTATGATTGCCCTAGACCACCAGGGATGCGTTACTAACCCTATGATTCCCCTAGACCACCAGGGATGTATTACTAACCCTATGATTTCCCTAAACCACCAGGTATGTGTTACTAACCCCATGATTGCCCTTGACCACCAGGGATGTGTTACTAACCCTATGATTGCCCTAGACCACCAGGGATGCGTTACTAACCCTATGATTTCCCTAGACCACCAGGGATGTGTTACTAACCCTATGATTGTACTAGACCACCAGGGATGTGTTACTAACCCTATGATTGTACTAGACCACCAGGGATGTGTTACTAACCCTATGATTGCCCTAGACCACCAGGGATGTGTTACTAACCCTATGAATGCCCTAGACCACCAGGGATGTGTTACTAACCCTATGATTGTCCTAGACCACAGGGATGTGTTACTAACTCTATGATTGTACTAGACCACCAGGGATATGTTACTAATCCTATGATTGTACTAGACCACCAGGGATGTGTTACTAACCCTATGATTGTACTAGACCACCAGGGATGTGTTACTAACCCTATGATTGCCCTAGACCACCAGGGATGTGTTACTAACCCTATGAATGCCCTAGACCACCAGGGATGTGTTACTAACCCTATGATTGTCCTAGACCATCAGGGATGAGTTACTAACCTTATGATTTCCCTAGACCACCAGGGATGTGTTACTAACCTTATGATTGCCCTAGACCACCAGGGATGTGTTACTAACCCTATGATTGCCCTAGACCATCAGGGATGTGTTACTAACCTTATGATTGCCCTAGACCACCAGGGATGTGTTACTAACCTTATGATTGCCCTAGACCACCAGGGATGTGTTACTAACCCTATGATTGCCCTAGACCACCAGGGATGTGTTACTAACCTTATGATTGCCCTAGACCACCAGGGATGTGTTACTAACCCTATGATTGCCCTAGACCATCAGGGATGAGTTACTAACTGTATGATTGCCCTAGACTACGAGGGATGTGTTACTAACCCAATGATTGCCTTAGACCATCAGGGATGTGTTACTAACAATATGATTACCCTAGACCAGGGGTACTCAAGTACTTTTGGTGAAGGTCCACCTAACTGAGTCTGCTGTAGGATGAAGGTCCGAGCTACAAAACAAAAAAAATATATAGGGAGGGACAACACCAGTGGCGTGTGGCCTTATTAGTAGTAATGACCTCTGTGCACTGCGCCCCCTTCAGAGGAATAATGCCCGCTGTGTCCCCTCCAGAGTAGAAATGCCCATTGTGCCCCCTCCAGAGTAGAAATGTCCACTGTGCCTCCTTCACATTAGTAATGCCCTCTGTGCCCCTCCATAGTAGTAATGCCCTCTGTGCCCCCTCCATAGTTATAAAGCCCTCTGTGCCCCCTCCATAGTGATAATGCATACCTCCCAACTTTTGAAGATTGCAAAGAGGGACAATGTGTGCGGCACGCATCACAGCAGTTTTTTTCATACTAGGCCACGCCTCTAACTCCGCCCAAAGCATAATTACTGGAGCCCCTGCGGCAATTTTTTTCTTGTGTTTCAAAGTCCATATAAATATTAGCACATAAATCATCAGATTATAGATATTTTAAGGTCCAAATTACACCAAATAATGAAGTTCTGGTCTAATATACAGGTAGAAACCATACAAACACTTTAGTAAAGAGCAATTTAGTAAATTTATTAATGCACATTTATGCATTAATTACCCAGGTCAAAAAGAGGGACATTTAAGGATCAAAGAGGGACAGAGGGACTTGGGTCAAAAAGAGGGACTGTCCCTCCAAAAGAGGGACACTTGGGAGGTATAATAATGTCCTCTGTGCCCCCTCCATAGGTATAAAGTCCTCTGTGCCCCCTCCATAGTTATAAAGCCCTCTGTGCCCCTCCATAGTAATAATGTCCTCTGTGCCCCCTCCATAGTGATAATGTCCTCTGTGCCCCCTCCATAGTGATAATGTCCTCTGTGTCCCCTCCATAGTGATAATGTCCTCTGTGCCCCCTCCATAGTGATAATGTCCTCTGTGCCCCCTCCATAGTTATAAAGCCCTCTGTGCCCCCTCCATAGTGATAAGGTCCTCTGTGCCCCCTCCATAGTTATAATGCCCTCTGTGCCCCCTCCATAGTGATAATGTCCTCTGTGCCCCCTCCATAGTTATAATGCCCTCTGTGCCCCCTCCATAGTGATAATGCCCTCTGTGCCCCCTCCATAGTGATAATGTCCTCTGTGCCCCCCTCCATAGTTATAAAGCCCTCTGTGCCCCCTCCATAGTGATAATGTCCTCTGTGCCCCCTCCATAGTGTAATGTCCTCTGTCCCCTCCATAGTTATAAAGCCCTCTGTGCCCCCTCCATAGTGATAATGTCCTCTGTGCCCCCTCCATAGTGATAATGTCCTCTGTGCCCCCTCCATAGGTATAAAGTCCTCTGTGCCCCCTTCCATAGTTGTAAAGCCCCTCTGTGCCCCCTCCATAGTTATAAAGTCCTCTGTGCCCCCTCCATAGTTATAAAGCCCTCTGTGCCCCCTCCATAGTGATAATGTCCTCTGTGCCCCCTCCATAGTTATAAAGCCCTCTGTGCCCCCTCCATAGTAATAATGTCCTCTGTGCCCCCTCCATAGTTATAAAGCCCTCTGTGCCCCCTCCATAGTGATAATGTCCTCTGTGCCCCCTCCATAGTTATAAAGCCCTCTGTGCCCCCTCCATAGTAATAATGTCCTCTGTGCCCCCTCCATAGTTATAAAGCCCTCTGTGCCCCCTCCATAGTGATAATGTCTCTGTGCCCCCTCCATAGTTATAAAGCCCTCTGTGCCCCCTCCAGAGTGATAATGTCCTCTGTGCCCCCTCCATAGTAATAAAGTCCTCTGTGCCCCCTCCATAGGTATAAAGTCGTCTGTACCCCCTCCATAGGTATAAAGCCCTCTGTGCCCCTCCATAGTTATAAAGCCCTCTGTGCCCCTCCATAGTAATAATGTCCTCTGTGCCCCCTCCATAGTGATAATGTCCTCTGTGCCCCCTCCATAGTGATAATGTCCTCTGTGCCCCCTCCATAGTGATAATGTCCTCTGTGCCCCCTCCATAGTTATAAAGCCCTCTGTGCCCCCTCCATAGTGATAATGTCCTCTGTGCCCCCTCCATAGGTATAAAGTCCTCTGTGCCCCCTCCATAGTTGTAAAGCCCTCTGTGCCCCCTCCATAGTTATAAAGTCCTCTGTGCCCCCTCCATAGTTATAAAGTCCTCTGTGCCCCCTCCATAGTTATAAAGCCCTCTGTGCCCCCTCCATAGTGATAATGTCCTCTGTGCCCCCTCCATAGTTATAAAGCCCTCTGTGCCCCCTCCAGAGTGATAATGTCCTCTGTGCCCCCTCCATAGTAATAAAGTCCTCTGTGCCCCCTCCATAGGTATAAAGTCGTCTGTACCCCCTCCATAGGTATAATGTCCTCTGTGCCCCCTCCATAGTGATAATGTCCTCTGTGCCCCCTCCATAGGTATAAAGACCTCTGTGCCCCCTCCATAGTGATAATGTCCTCTGTGCCCCCTCCATAGTTATAAAGCCCTCTGTGCCCCCTCCATAGTGATAATGTCCTCTGTGCCCCCTCCATAGTTAAAAAGCCCTCTGTGCCCCCTCCATAGTCATAATGTCCTCTGTGCCCCCTCCATAGTTATAAAGCCCTCTGTGCTCCCTCCATAGTTATAAAAGCCCTCTGTGCCCCCTCCATAGTGATAATGTCCTCTGTGCCCCCTCCATAGTTATAATGTCCTCTGTGCTCCCTCCATAGTGATAATGTCCTCTGTGTCCCCTCCATAGTGATAATGTCCTCTGTGCCCCCTCCATAGTGATAATGTCCTCTGTGCCCCCTCCATAGTGATAATGTCCTCTGTGCCCCCTCCATAGTGATAATGTCCTCTGTGCCCCCTCCATAGTGATAATGTCCTCTGTGCCCCCTCCATAGTAATAATGTCCTCTGTGCCCCCTCCATAGTGATAATGTCCTCTGTGCCCCCTCCTTAGTGATAATGTCCTCTGTGCCCCCTCCATAGTGATAATGTCCTCTGTGCCCCCTCCATAGGTATAATGTCCTCTGTGCCCCCTCCATAGTGATAATGTCCTCTCTGCCCCCTCCATAGTTATAAAGCCCTCTGTGCCCCCTCCATAGTGATAATGTCCTCTGTGCCCCCTCCATAGTGATAATGTCCTCTGTGCCCCCTCCATATTTATAAAGCCCTCTGTGCCCCCTCCAGAGTGATAATGTCCTCTGTGCCCCCTCCAGAGTGATAATGTCCTCTGTGCCCCCTCCATAGTAATAAAGTCCTCTGTGCCCCCTCCATAGGTATAAAGTCCTCTGTGCCCCCTCCATAGTGATAATGTCCTCTGTGCCCCCTCCATAGTGATAATGTCCTCTGTTCCCCTCCATAGGTATAAAGTCCTCTGTGCCCCCTCCATAGGTATAAAGTCCTCTGTGCCCCCTCCATATTTATAAAGCCCTCTGTGCCCCCTCCAGAGTGATAATGTCCTCTGTGCCCCCTCCAGAGTGATAATGTCCTCTGTGCCCCCTCCATAGTAATAAAGTCCTCTGTGCCCCCTCCATAGGTATAAAGTCCTCTGTGCCCCCTCCATAGTGATAATGTCCTCTGTGCCCCCTCCATAGTGATAATGTCCTCTGTTCCCCTCCATAGGTATAAAGTCCTCTGTGCCCCTCCATAGGTATAAAGTCCTCTGTGCCCCTCCATAGGTATAAAGTCCTCTGTGCCCCCTCCATAGTGATAAAGTCCTCTGTGCCCCCTCCATAGTGATAATGTCCTCTGTGCCCCTCCATAGTGATAATGTCCTCTGTGCCCCCTCCATAGTGATAATGTCCTCTGTGCCCCCTCCATAGTGATAATGTCCTCTGTTCCCCTCCATAGGTATAAAGTCCTCTGTGCCCCTCCATAGGTGTAAAGTCCTCTGTGCCCCCTCCATAGTGATAAAGCCCTCTGTGCCCCTCCATAGTTATAAAGTCCTCTGTGCCCCCTCCATAGTTATAATGTCCTCTGTGCCCCTCCATAGGTATAAAGTCCTCTGTGCCCCTCCATAGGTATAAAGTCCTCTGTGCCCCCTCCATAGGTATAAAGTCCTCTGTGCCCCTCCATAGGTATAAAGTCCTCTGTGCCCCTCCATAGGTATAAAGTCCTCTGTGCCCCCTCCATAGGTATAAAGTCCTCTGTGCCCCTCCATAGGTATAAAGTCCTCTGTGCCCCTCCATAGGTATAAAGTCCTCTGTGCCCCTCCATAGGTATAAAGTCCTCTGTGCCCCTCCATAGGTATAAAGTCCTCTGTGCCCCTCCATAGGTATAAAGCCCTCTGTGCCCCTCCATAGGTATAAAGTCCTCTGTGCCCCTTGTAAGAGGGCAAGAGGTAAAGTGGTGGATGGCAGGTATGTGTCACCGAGGTGGCTGGCCTCAGTGATGTAGAAACCCTATAGCTGGTACCAGTAACACTATGTTGCTGAGTATGTTGTTTCTGCTGTAGTCCGGATCCGGGTTTTTATGGAGCGACTATAGAGCTTGGGTGGGAAAGGTCGCTCCCATACTCCAGCCCGGGTTTTTACTAACCCTGTAAAAAGGCAGCTGAAACAGCTCAGATGGGGGAGCTGATTTGTGAGCTCTGTGAGCTCTGTGAGGAAGCTGAAGCCCTGCGTGCTGAGAAAAGCTGCCTAAAAGTTCCCTGAGGAACACTACACCACCGACTGACCCGGTGAGGTTTTCTTCTTTACGTTGTTGATTATTCCTGGAGAAAGGACTGTTTTGTTTTACCTTTTTTTTAACATGCTGGAGAAAGCATATTTCCGTTTATTCATGTGGAAGAGACAATAAATATTCCACTGAGTTTCACCTATACCTGTGTCTGTGCTGATATGAGTGACTACCTTTGAGCTGACCCCCCACACCCTCCATTGTCCTAGACCACCAGGGATGTGTTACTAACCCTATGATTGTCCTAGACCACCAGGGATGTGTTACTCATCCTATGATTGCCCTAGACCAACAGGGATGTGTTACTAACCCTATGATTGTCCTAGACCACCAGGGATGTGTTACTCATCCTATGATTGTCCTAGACCACCAGGGATGTGTTACTCATCCTATGATTGTCCTAGACCACCAGGAATGTGTTACTAACCCTATGATTGTCCTAGACCACCAGGGATGTGTTACTCATCCTATGATTGTCCTAGACCACCAGGGATGTGTTACTCATCCTATGATTGTCCTAGACCACCAGGAATGTGTTACTAACCCTATGATTGTCCTAGACCACCAGGGATGTGTTACTCACCCTATGATTGTTCCTAGACCACCAGGGATGTGTTACTCATCCTATGATTGTCCTAGACCACTAGGGATGTGTTACTCATCCTATGATTGTCCTAGACCACCAGGGATGTGTTACTAACCCTATGATTGTCCTAGACCACCAGGGATGTGTTACTCATCCTATGATTGTCCTAGACCACCAGGGATGTGTTACTCATCCTATGATTGTCCTAGACCACCAGGGATGTGTTACTCATCCTATGATTGCCCTAGACCAACAGGGATGTGTTACTAACCCTATGATTGTCCTAGACCACCAGGGGTGTGTTACTAACCCTATGATTGTCCTAGACCACCAGGGATGTGTTACTAACCCTATGATTGTCTCTAGACCACCAGGGATGTTTTACTAACCCTATGATTGTCCTAGACCACCAGGGATGTGTTACTCATCCTATGATTGTCCTAGACCACCAGGGATGTGTTACTAACCCTATGATTGTTCCTAGACCACCAGGGATGTGCTACTCATCCTATGATTGCCCTAGACCACCAGGGATGTGTTACTAACCCTATGATTGTCCTAGACCACCAGGGATGTGTTACTCATCCTATGATTGTCCTAGACCACCAGGGATGTGTTACTAACCCTATGATTGTCCTAGACCACCAGGGATGTGTTACTAACCCTATGATTGTCCTAGACCACAGGGATGTGTTACTCATCCTATGATTGTCCTAGACCACCAGGGATGTGTTACTCATCCTATGATTGTCCTAGACCACCAGGGATGTGTTACTAACCCTATGATTGTCCTAGACCACCAGGGATGTGTTACTCATCCTATGATTGTCCTAGACCACCAGGGATGTGTTTACTCATCCTATAATTGCCCTAGACCACCAGGGATGTGTTACTAACCCTATGATTGTCCTAGACACCAGGGATGTGTTACTAACCCTATGAGTGTCCTAGACCACCAGGGATGTGTTACTAACCCTATGAGTGTCCTAGACCACCAGGGATGTGTTACTAACCCTATGATTGCCCTAGACAATCAAGGATGTGTTACTAACCCTATGATTGCCCTAGACCATCAAGGATGTGTTACTAACCCTATGATTGTCCTAGACCACCAGGGATGTGTTACTCATCCTATGATTGCCCTAGACCACCAGGGATGTGTTAATAACCCTATGATTTCCCTAGACCACCAGGGATGTGTTAATAACCCTATGATTTCCCTAGACCACCAGGGATGTTTTACTAAACCTATAATTGCCCTAGACCACCAGGGATGTGTTACTAACCCTATAATTGCCCTAGACCACCAGGGATGTGTTACTAACCCTATAATTGCCCTAGACCACCAGGGACGTGTTACTCATCCTATGATTGCCCTAGACCATCAAGGATGTGTTACTCATCCTATGATTGCCCTAGACCACCAGGGATGTGTTACTAACCCTATGATTACCCTAGACCACCAGGGATGTGATACTAAACCTATGATTGCCCTAGACCACAAAGGAAAGGATGTTGACATTCACCCCATCATTGATGTAAACCACTAATGATTTTGTCACTGACCATTTCAATACACAAGACTACCTGAGGGATTGGTGCTGACCCCTACAGTACCTGGACCACCAGGGAGACTGGTATTGCACTACCACCTCAGATCATGATTAGTGTTGTTATTAACCCTTTCACTACTCCAGACCCCAGGGATATTAGTTAATGACAAGAAATCATGTGACGCCACAGCATTTTACCAGACAAAATTTTGGTAATAAAGGTAGACTCCCCAGTGGCACAATTTTTATCTACAGCACATCTCATATTGTCATAGATCCTGCAGGTTTAGTCATCTTCTAGGAAAAAAAACACAATTGTGACTATTTTTCTACACGGCCACGCTTATTTCATTTGCAAATTACATAGAAAACCAAATTCTTACGGACATGGCACAATCACAAAATGAGGCATCGAAAAATGTTCTCTCACTGAGAATAATCCTAGAATTAGGTGATTATTGGACGTATTCCTTCTTTCTATTTCACCTTTTCACTTCTTAAAACTTCTTTTCTGTAAAAATACAGACAAAAAGTTTTATTTAATAAAAGTTTCCTTTTGAAAACTATTCAGTCTTTCTGCTCAGAGACATCAGTGTCGGCATCACATAACATTCAGAGCGCAGGTCAGTGGGGGTCAAGTGCCGGGTGAGATGAAGTAAGTAATTAACGTTCCAACATGTAATAAAGTGACCATTAACACCAACCAAACCGCCAATAACATTTCATAATCCGATAAATCCTCCAATTATCCATCAGTCGGGTCAAAGGTTCACACCCCCTGCCCGACAATACAAGAGGAGCGGACTACAAGTCCTAACCAAGAGCTAATTATATTAATCAACCGCTGCAGAAAGTAGTCTGATAATCTCATCTGCATCATATAGGAGGCAGTATTATAGTAGTTATATTCTTGTACAAAGGAGCAGTATTATAATAGTTATATTCTTGTACATAGGAGGTAGTATTATAGTAGTTATATTCTTGTACATAGGAGCAGTATTATAGTAGTTATATTGTTGTACATAGGAGCAGTATTATAGTAGTTATATTCTTGTACATAGGAGCAGTATTATAGTAGTTATATTCTTGTACATAGGAGGCAGTATTATAGTAGTTATATTCTTGTACATAGGAGCAGTATTATAGTAGTTATATTCTTGTACATAGGAGCAGTATTATAGTAGTTATATTCTTGTACATAGGAGCAGTATTATAGTAGTTATATTCTTGTACATAGGAGGCAGTATTATAGTAGTTATATTCTTGTACATAGGAGGCAGTATTATAGTAGTTATATTCTTGTACATAGGAGCAGTATTATAGTAGTTATATTCTTGTACATAGGAGCAGCATTATAGTAGTTATATTCTTGTACATAGGAGCAGTATTATAGTAGTTATATTCTTGTACATAGGAGCAGTATTTATAGTAGTTATATTCTTGTACATAGGAGCAGTATTATAGTAGTTATATTGTTGTACATAGGAGGCAGTATTATAGTAGTTATATTCTTGTACATAGGAGGCAGTATTATATGTAGTTATATTCTTGTACATAGGAGCAGTATTATAGTAGTTATATTCTTGTACATAGGAAGCAGTATTATAGTAGTTATATCTTGTACATAGAGGCAGTTTATAGTAGTTATATTCTTGTACATAGGAGCAGTATTATAGTAGTTATATTCTTGTACATAGGAGGCAGTATGATAGCAGTTATTTCTGTACATAGGAGCAGTATTATAGTAGTTATATTCTCTTACATAGGAGCAGTATTATAGTAGTTATATTCTTGTACATAGGAGCAGTATTATAGTAGTTATTCTCTTACATAGGAGCAGTATTATAGTAGTTATATTCTTGTACATAGGAGCAGTATTATAGCAGTTATATTCTTGTCATAGGAGGCAGTATTATAGTAGTTATTTTGTACATAGGAGCAGATTATAGTAGTTATATTCTCTTACATAGGAGCAGTATTATAGTAGTTATATTCTTGTACATAGGAGCAGTATTATAGTAGTTATATTCTCTTACATAGGAGCAGTATTATAGTAGTTATATTCTTGTACATAGGAGCAGTATTATAGCAGTTATATTCTTGTACATAGGAGGCAGTATTATAGTAGTTATATTCTTGTACATAGGAGCAGTATTATAGTAGTTATATTCTCTTACATAGGAGCAGTATTATAGTAGTTATATTCTTGTACATAGGAGCAGTATTATAGCAGTTATATTCTTGTACATAGGAGCAGTATTATAGTAGTTATATTCTCTTACATAGGAGCAGTATTATAGTAGTTATATTCTTGTACATAGGAGCAGTATTATAGTAGTTATATTCTTGTACATAGGAGCAGTATTATAGTAGTTATATTCTTGTACATAGGAGCAGTATTATAGTAGTTATATTCTTGTACATAGGAGGCAGTATTATAGTAGTTATATTCTTGTACATAGGAGGCAGTATTATAGTAGTTATATTGTACATAAGAGGCAGTATTATAGTAGTTATATTCTTGTACATAGGAGCAGTATTATAGTGGTTATATTCCTGTACATAGGAGCAGTATTATAGCAGTTATATTCTTGTACATAGGAGCAGTATTATAGTAGTTATATTTTTGTACATAGGAGCAGTATTATAGTAGTTATATTCTTGTACATAGGAGCAGTATTATAGTAGTTATATTCTTGTACATAGGAGCAGTATTATAGTAGTTATATTCTTGTACATAGGAGGCAGTATTATAGTAGTTATATTCTTGTACATAGGAGCAGTATTATTGTAGTTATATTCTTGTACAGAGGAGGCAGTGTTATAGTAGTTATATTCTTGTACAGAGGAGGCAGTGTTATAGTAGTTATATTCTTGTACAGAGGAGGCAGTGTTATAGTAGTTATATTCTTGTACAGAGGAGGCAGTGTTATAGTAGTTATATTCTTGTACATAGGAGCAGTATTATAGTAGTTATATTCTTGTACAGAGGAGGCAGTGTTATAGTAGTTATATTCTTGTACAGAGGAGGCAGTGTTATAGTAGTTATATTCTTGTACATAGGAGCAGTATTATAGTAGTTATATTCTTGTACATAGGAGCAGTATTATAGTAGTTATATTCTTGTACATAGGAGCAGTATTATAGTAGTTATATTCTTGTACAGAGGAGGCAGTGTTATAGTAGTTATATTCTTGTACAGAGGAGGCAGTGTTATAGTAGTTATATTCTTGTACATAGGAGGCAGTATTATAGTAGTTATATTCTTGTACATAGGAGCAGTATTATAGTAGTTATATTCTTGTACATAGGAGTAGGTATTATAGTAGTTATATTCTTGTACATAGGAGGTGGTATTATAGTAGTTATATTCTTGAACATATCATTTTTATTATCTCTGCCACACCCACAATTTTAGACCTGTCGTGAACTGGATGAAGTTGCTGATTGCACCCGCCTTATTTATGTCTATTTCACTTTAGTAAATTACCTCCTAAGATTTCACGTTTTATATCTTAGTGTTAGTAAATTTGCCCCATCATGCTTTGTATGGAGAAGGCAGAGATATGAGACATGTGAGTCCAAGGGTCTTGAAGAGTAATCTTCCTCTACTCTTTTAGTCGTGTTGTATAATTCCTAATATTTCTGTTGCTGTTTGTCTTGCTTTCCAAAAGTGCAGCCCTTTTAAATCGAGAGGGAGAAGAGTTTGTGCTGCCATGTTCTGTGTTCGCTCCCCAGTGTAGGGACTCCATTGCCGCTAGTCCATGTCCCCGATCCAGCAGAGGCTAGGAAGCTGAGTGCAGAATAGTGCGGTGCATAGTCCAACTGAGACAGGACAGCACTACAAGCATAGGAAGGAGAGCGGTGAAAGTGGCAGTTCAGCAGTATGTAAGGGGCAGTAGAACTAAGGGGCTCCCAAAGAGAGAAGCAGTTGTCAGCGTAAGAAAACGAGGTTGTTACCAGGTGGAAACCATTTCTTAAGAAGTGTACGTCTCGGTTGAGAAGAAGATATGTTCTTGTACATATACATTTAACAGCTTAAATCCAGACATTTCCTTGGTTAGTCATTTCCCCTATTTACTTCAAGAACCTTCCTCCATGAGAATTACAGAAAGCATTTCTCTGAATGAACTAAATCCCTGGCAGTATAAAACATGGCAGTGAAGACGTTCTGGTTGGGGCTGTGCGTCCTCGTGAAGGGTTTAGTCTGTTTTCTATTATTGACTTCAGTATGAGCAATTCATTGTATAACAGGTTCCATAACCTATGGCAAGGGATTCCAGTCTCTACTCTGAATGGAGGCAATTAAAATTCAGTGACAGCAAGCAGAAATCTTGACAATGGTGAGATCTGAAACGCAAAGTATATTAGAAATTTGCTGAAATTTTTAAAATACAATGATTTACTTTTATTTCCTAAAAAAAAAATCAAATTGAGTGAACGCATCCATCTACTAAGCCGATTCTGCAGTCAAGGGAAGCAATGATCAAATGTATCGACTGAAAGAAAACAAATAACAAACTCAGCAAATCTATCCTCAGTTCAGAGCAATGATCAAATGTATCCAATCGAAGAAAACAAACGACAAACTCAGCAAATCTATCCTCCTCGTATGTTCTGATGGCAGGAGGATCGGGAATCAATTCACAACTTGGCGAACCGGCCAGGATGATTCACTCATCTCAGGGAGAAAGTTATAAGGCATCATTTGTACTTTGCGCCCTTGTTAATGGCAGCCGTTATTCTAGACGCCTGTGATCGCATCCGCGAGGGCCCCAGAATCTCTCACGTATATTTTAATGTTACATCTCATTTGTCTCTGCTTGTGAACCACAAAGTAAATACGCGGTGAAATCACATTACGGATGTATTGAAGGAACATTTGAAGGAGCTCAGCCTGGGATGTAACTGGAGGTAGATGGATAACACAGTAAATGAATGGAGCCGTCCTGTGGCACCAGTGACTCCAAAATGAGATGCAGTCCTGGTGTCAGGCTTCCTGATTGGGGTGAAGATGAGGACAAGTAGGAGCCATCATTACATCTTATAAGTTAGACACGGAGATAGTCTTTCTCTTACTGCCCCCATTCTGTATCCTGGCCTTGGCAAATTGGTCTTTTATCACCCCCACCGGCACTTTCCAAGTATTGCATGTGCTCCACCATCTACACCCGGCTAAGACCCCTGCTGGATAGATATTATATCTTTCTGACATATTCTCCTGAGATTTTATATCCAGAGACTCTTGAATCATCACATAATGTTACACTAATAACCCTCATATAGGATGAAATGTAGCTATAGGAGGTGCAAGTGTAGCAGTCAGACCTGGGCCTTGGTTCTTGGGGGAGCCCTAAAGTTCATAGAAGAACCCACCCAGTATTATAAAGCCACATGATGGGGGGGGACCCTGATACAGTGTTTGCATTGGAGCCCAGGAGCTTCCATAATAATGAAAATAGCATAAAGGGGTGGAGTCTACAAGTGGCTACAATGTAGAGACCATAATGTAATAATGTATAAAAGGAGAACAAAATATTTACATTCTGAAACAGAGGTGCTGATACAGATATAGGGGAGGGGAGCTTCATATTAGGCAGAAGAGCTGAAATTCTAATACTGGTGGGAGAATTAGACAGAAGAGCTGACACTCTGCTCCCGAAGTGTAAATGTTTCCACCATCCTTTGCATTGTTATTTTTTGCTGATATATAATGACCCAGTTTCTATGGTGATGTCATTGGAGAGAAGCGGTGCATCCCCTTAAAAAAATAGCTTCCCCTCCCACACAAAAAAAAAAAAACAATTTAAGTGCCAAAAAATAGTTTTTTTGTGTCAGAAGATGTCGGGAGATCACTTCTCTGATTCCTGCAGTTTTCAGTTCTCCCCCTTTATTTATGTAGATTCCTGGATGCTGAAGATGATGGGAGCGCAGTGGTGGCCATGACAGAGCTCTACACTGCAAAGAGTGAGACATATATAAAGGTGCTATGTATTAATGCAATATCAGCTACTGCACGGGGGTGTCTATCCCCAAACTTGCTGATTGCTTCCAACAACAACTAGCAGAATAGTGAGTGCAGCTCTGGAGTATAATACAGGATGTAACTCAGGATCAGTACAGGATAAGTAATGTATGTACACAGTGACTCCACCAACAGAATAGTGAGTGCAGCTCTGGAGTATAATACAGGATGTAACTCAGCATCAGTACAGGATAAGTAATGTATGTACACAGTGACTGCACCAGCAGAATAGTGAGTACAGCTCTGGAGTATAATACAGGATGTAACTCAGGATCAGTACAGGATAAGTAATGTATGTACACAGTGACTGCACCAGCAGAATAGTGAGTGCAGCTCTGGAGTATAATAACAGGATGTAACTCAGGATCAGTACAGGATAAGTAATGTATGTACACAGTGACTGCACCAGCAGAATAGTGAGTACAGCTCTGGAGTATAATACAGGATGTAACTCAGGATCAGTACAGGATAAGTAATGTATGTACACAGTGACTGCACCAGCAGAATAGTGAATGCAGCTCTGGAGTATAATACAGGATGTAACTCGGGATCAGTACAGGATAAGTAATGTATGTACACAGTGACTGCACCAGCAGAATAGTGAGTGCAGCTCTGGAGTATAATACAGGATATAACTCAGGATCAGTACAGGATAAGTAATGTATGTACACAGTGACTGCACCAGCAGAATAGTGAGTGCAGCTCTGGAGTATAATACAGGATGTAACTCAGGATCAGTACAGGATAAGTAATGTATGTACACAGTGACTGCACCAGCAGAATAGTGAGTGCAGCTCTGGAGTATAATACAGGATGTAACTCAGGATCAGTATAGGATAAGTAATGTATGTACACAGTGACTGCACCAGCAGAATAGTGAGTGCAGCTCTGGAGTATAATACAGGATGTAACTCAGAATCAGTAGAGGATAAGTAATGTATGTACACAGTGACTGCACCAGCAGAATAGTGAGTGCAGCTCTGGAGTATAATACAGGATGTAACTCAGGATCAGTACAGAATAAGTAATGTATGTACACAGTGACTGCACCAGCAGAATAGTGAGTGCAGCTCTGGAGTATAATACAGGATGTAACTCAGGATCGGTACAGGATAAGTAATGTATGTACACAGTGACTGCACCAGCAGAATAGTGAGTGCAGCTCTGGAGTATAATACAGGATGTAACTCAGGATCAGTACAGAATAAGTAACTTTTTATATAGACTGTGGTATATTAGAAAGTTTGTGATGTCGCTGAGGACACTTTGCCTCTTTGACTTTCAGAAGTAAATTGATGATTTAATTACCAAAATTTCTCCCTTTCTCACCAAAATATTACCTTAAAAAATTAAATCGACCTTAATAGTATGATCATTGGAGGCACGAGCACTCTGCGGGAATGGTGCGGCTGTGTAACCGGCTTATCTGTGTGTGGAGGTCGCGGAGGTGACATTTTCTCTAATCTCTAAATTGCCACCTTCAGTTTTCTCTCGCACTTTTCCATCAGATTTAGTTTCTAATATTTCCTGGTTTCCGGTGAATGCAGTTGGCATTGATGTCAGTAATAATGTCCATGGGGCTGTGAATTCGGTGACACATCAATGGCAATTGTCACAGTGTGAATTATATGAGTCAGGGACCTGGTCTTTGTAGCAGCGTACAACTCAGTACTGGATGGTGTATTGTTCTGACAAAGCGGCTGGACCGGCACCCTCTCCTCTTCTTCTGATCTTCGGTCCAGTACCTTGCTGCTGTCCAGAGACTGCACCAGTATTCTGAGCGACAATACAGACTGGTAGAGGTTGATGCCCCCCGAGTGCCACCTCCCAAAGTGAGAAGCTCTGCTACTAAGGACTTTCTTGGCTCCAGATGGTCCTCCCTACGAAGCACTCTTCTCTTCTTCTTTTCTAGAATACAACCCAGTGGCATGATGCCTATGATGAAACCGGGCCTAGCACTGATCAGCCCCCTACAGTCACCACTAGGGGGAGCTGAATGCTGTCACATTACAGGAGCTCACATTGAGTTCACTGCTAGTTGTATACATCCATATGCAGTGAGCTCCCCCTAGTGGTGGCTGCAAGTAGATGATTAGATTTAGTAGAGTAGATTTATGACATTTATATGGATATATTATGGGTTTTAAGGCTATGTACACCTTCAGAGGCATTTTTTTATGATTGTATGTTACTCCTTTTGGTTAAAAATATTTTTTTTCAATAGTTTTTTTTTATTAAAAATATTCAGCTGTTCTGTCACAAAGGGTTAACTGTTTTTCTAGCTATATGCATCCTGCTTTCACTTTCACTTTGTGCCGGTGATCTAATAACCCTCATCTCTAAACTACTGAGAGGTCTTAAACAGTTATTTAAGCCACATTCTTATCAGTAAGATAAGAATTGAGCTATAATGAGTGTTTAGGACAGGGATCTGCAACCTTCGGCACTCCAGCTGCTGCAGAACTACAACTCCCAGCATACAAACTTACTCGCCTGTTCTTTTAAGTCTCACAGAAGTGACAGGAGGATTCTGGGAGTTGTAGTTTTAGAACAGCTGGAGTGCCGGAGGATGCTGATCCCTGGTTTAGGAGGTCAGAGAGCAGAAATAAGGAGCCGTCAGCTGAGCTGCCTGACAGAACAAAGTGAAAATACAGATCTGGATACTAGAGCATCTCAGCCCTGTACAGAGAAAAGGGCTCCATATTTTTAATAAAGCTCAATTTTAAAAAAAAAATATTTAGCTCAAAATGTGTACAATGCAATGATAAAAATAAATTGCCCCCAAAGGTGCACAAAGCCTTTAATCCATACAGAATTTTTTTGCCTAAAAGTAGAATGGTGTTTTTGTGTTTTATTAGTCCCTGCTGCAACCAACCTAGTGCTGCAGGTCACCGCTCAGAAACCAGAGAGTGAGGTCGGATTTGGTCCAGGTAACTTTAGGAGCCAGAATATGAGGCGCTAAAGGGTCTATTGGGCTCCAGAGCTCGTGTATGACTGCACCACCTACAGGTACGCTACTGGTTTTGATGATCATGTAAATGAGGGTACCATAGCAGAACTGGGGGAGCGGAGGGGGGGCTGTGAAATGTGCAGCAACCAAGTGACATTCTGAATGAGCAGAGCTAATAAGGTCTTATAACATGCTCCATATCTCGTCATTCTTAGTGCTAATCCTGAAAAAGCGGAGAATTACTGCTGTCTTCTCAATTATTATCATTTGTTCTCCGCTTTTCAAAATTTGCATTTACAGAAAACGACCCGAGAAAAGCTTAAATCCCTCAGAGAAGAGCCGATGATACATCATCAACAGGAATTTAAGACAAATTGTGAAGTGAATGAAGCTGAATCACAGTCTAATGACAGGTTCTTCTATTATACTCTACACGGCAAGATCACTGCTTGCTGTCAGCGAATGGAAACATTCTTGGGTACAAGTAGCACCTGAAAACCGGTCCTAATCTAGTAGTGCTCAGGGGTGCACCACCAATGAGGCCAGGTGAGATGATAGCCTCAGGCAGCACCAGGTAGGGGCAAGAGAGGGGTAGCAGAAGAGCCATGGGCAATGAGCTCTTTCATTGTGGCAAAGGGGTTAGGTTAAGAAATTGGCATTTGGGGGGACACCGTTTCAGTTTTCCGCTTCAGGAAGCAGAAAGGGTAGGTGCACTTCTGGTGGTGTTCACCCAGTTGGTGGGATTTATCTGTTGTATTTTCATAGAAGTCCATTGACATATCTGCACCACAATCCACAAAAAATACAGATTTCATTGCAGACTTGGCACCATGACTTCTGTAAGAAAATTGCCAGACCTATCGGAGCTGGAGAAATAAGGACCTTTTGGCTCCATGTTTAGAAATTGCCATTTCCTGTAGGGATAATATCGGAACTTTAAGCATTATGTAAAGAAGTGTTAAAAAATAGCAGAAAGTTTAAAAAAAGCAAATAAATCACAACATCCTTCTAATAACTTATCTTTCCACAAATACCCCATAAATCCTACAAATCACATCAAGAACGCAATGTCTCCAGCCGGTGTTAAACCTTTGCAGAAAGTAAAGAAAAGGGAACATTAGGCTGTTCAAAAAAACAGCAGCTCCAACATTTTTCTTTAAAAACTCTAATGGATCTAATCTAAACTCTGTAATGGATAAACTGAAGAAATGATTTCCCTTTGAAGGACTGGACGGATATTTAGCGGCGTCACCATTGTTTCCGAGCCGTCTGTGTTACATGGAGTCGGCCAACTTCTGGCCCTTCTGAACAGGTCATCCAGTCCAGGGCGATTGGACTACATTCCCCAGTTCTTCTGCATTTTGACGTCCCCCCACAAGTTCTCTATGGGATTGAGGTCGGGGGTTGGGCGGCTGCTCCATTAACTCAGTGCTGTAGGCCCAGCACCCTGGTAGGAGACACCTCCCCGTATCCTGATCTCTGCCCACCATGCTCTGCGGCCTTTACTGTGGACCAGTCCTTGAATTCAGTCCTCGGTGCCTCAGTTCGCAGAATATTGCTTCATTTCTCTTTGGGCCGGTCAGTGTGTTCCTTGGTAGATTTTAACCCATTCAGGGCAAGTCTTTTTTTTTTTTTTTTCAGGACTTTGCGGGGAGTTCTTGTTGGTAATTTGGCTTCACTTCATCGTCTTCTGATTGTATCCAGTCTCTCTGGTGACTTCAGATCTTCCTTCATCTGTCTGGAGAGGATCCTTGGCTGAGCATTTGCCATTCTGGCTCTTCTTCCATCCATTCGATCTGTAGACCATCACCTCCTTCGGCATCTTACAGGTTTTAGTTCCCACTTGAAGGCAGTTGAGATAGTTTTAGCCGAGCAGCCTAGAATTTGTTGACTTCTCTAAATGTTTTCCCTCCAATCAACATTTTAACCAAAGTACGTTCTTCATCAAAAAAATGTCTGGAATGACCCATTTCCCCAGTATTTCAGAAGGAAATACGCTATAACCAACTTGTGCAATATCCCCCCAACCACCTTAATTAAGGGCCAAACTTACCACCTTCCACAGAATGAATGACCTCCTCACTGCTGTTATTTTGAGCCCTTTCCATTAATGATTCGATTACTCAGGATGATCGGGATGCAGGTCCTGATTGTTGGGTCTGTTTTTTTCCTATCACTCTACAACACTTACAAGTAAATTATCTGCTATGTAGAAATATCACTTCTACCAAAAACATTGATTTATTAGGTTCATGCTATATTGATATTTTTAACACTATACAAGAAATGAGACCTAAATATATCAAACTGCAATACTTGGCCTTATTCCCAGCCTACTTTTGAAGATGACCTAGGGTGGGGCAGGAGGTCAAAAGTCGTGTGTACCAGAGAGTGCTACATTTTAACAACAGTAAATGGCGTGCCAGATTTGATAAATGTCCCCAGTAGTTTTTTTTCTCCCTTGCTCCTGTGCACACAATACATCTTGCCGGCGTGATGTAAGAAGGGAGGCATTTGCACATTTGGCAGCGGTCTTGGCGGCAGGACAGCTTGTTCTCCTCTTTTATCTTAGCTGCCTCCATTATCAGGTGCGTCCTCCTCAGAGAACCTGTCCCGGTGTTACCGCCATGGCGGCTTATTCGGAATCATTCCTCATCTTTGTCTTCTGAGTGTTTTGTACTTTTCACAGATAACACAACAAGAGCGTCAGATAAAAGCAAGGTCATCGAGTGAGGACGATCTGGGCGAATTAATGGCAAGACACCATAACGAGAGCTTCTCTCTAACAAGCAGCAAGAAGACAAGGGGATCTGAAGGTCTGACCTCTCACCGGTGCCGAAAGTCAAAAAACTTTTCAGTTACTTTCTGAGAATAATGAACTGAATCAGTGGACAGAGCCGGAGAGATGGAAGTGAATTCACAATGAACCCACAACCCATGTGTCAGTCATATATCCCAAACTACTAACCTGACCTGACTACACAGTAGGAGGCAAAAAAGGGGGCACCATGAGTAATTGCACTTTTAATAAGATGTCTCCTATCACTATAGAAGCAAAAATCTTCATATTCTCCTCTTATTAATAGACTTGAAAACTGTTGCAACAAGGTGGTTTCTTATACAAAGATTAAAAATTCTGATTTCCTGCAGCCACAACTAGGGGGAGTTAAGGAGAATGATACACACAGAACTCTTAAGTAACACCGTATACAGTAATCTCCTGAGCTCCCTCTATTAGTGGCTTTATATATCTATATACCGTTATCTATAGAGCTTCCTCTAGTGGTGGCTGTATATATCTGTATGTAGTAATCTCCTGAGCTCCCTCTAGTGGTGGCTGTATATATCTGTATGTAGTAATCTCCTGAGCTTACTCTAGTGGTGGCTGTATATATCTGTATGTAGTAATCTCATGAGCTCCCTCTAGTGGTGGCTGTATATATCTGTATGTAGTAATCTCCTGAGCTCCCTCTAGTGGTGGCTGTATATATCTGTATGTAGTAATCTCCTGAGCTCCCTCTAGTGGTGGCTGTATATATCTGTATGTAGTAATCTCCTGAGCTCCCTCTAGTGGTGGCTGTATATATCTGTATGTAGTAATCTCCTGAGCTCCCTCTAGTGGTGACTGTATATATCTGTATGTAGTAATCTCCTGAGCTCCTCTAGTGGTGGCTGTATATATCTGTATGTAGTAATCTCCTGAGCTCCCTCTAGTGGTGGCTGTATATATCTGTATGTAGTAATCTCCTGAGCTCCCTCTAGTGGTGGCTGTATATATCTGTATGTAGTAATCTCCTGAGCTCCTCTAGTGGTGGCTGTATATATCTGTATGTAGTAATCTCCTGAGCTCCCTCTAGTGGTGGCTGTATATATCTGTATGTAGTAATCTCCTGAGCTCCCTCTAGTGGTGGCTGTATATATCTGTATGTAGTAATCTCCTGAGCTCCATCTAGTGGTGACTGTATATATCTGTATGTAGTAATCTCCTGAGCTCCCTCTAGTGGTGGCTGTATATATCTGTATGTAGTAATCTCCTGAGCTCCCTCTAAGTGGTGGCTGTATATATTGTATGTAGTATCTCCTGAGCTCCCTCTAGTGGTGGCTGTATATATCTGTATGCAGTAATCTCCTGAGGCTCCCTCTAGTGGTGGTGTATATATCTTGTATGTAGTAATCTCCTGAGCTCCCTCTAGTGGTGGCTGTATATATCTGTATGCAGTAATCTCCTGAGCTCCCCTCTAGTGGTGATTGTATATATCTGTATGTAGAAATCTCCTGAGCTCCCTCTAGTGGTGGCTGTATATATGTGTATGTAGTATCTCCTGAGCTCCCTCTAGTGGTGGCTGTATATATCTGTATGTAGTAATCTCTGAGCTCCCTCTAGTGGTGGCTGTAATATATCTGTAATGCAGTATCCCTGAGCTCCCTCTAGTGGTGGCTGTAATACTATCTGTGATGTAGTAATCTCCTGAGCTCCCTCTAGTGGTGGCTTGTATATATCTGTATGTAGTAATCTCCTGAGCTCCCCTAGTGGTGGCTGTATATATCTGTATGTAGTAATCTCCTGAGCTCCCTCTAGTGGTGGCTGTATATATCTGTATGTAGTAATCTCCTGAGCTCCCTCTAGTGGTGGCTGTATATATCTGTATGTAGTAATCTCCTGAGCTCCCCTCTAGTGGTGGCTTGTAATATATCTGTATGTAGTAATCTCCTGAGCTCCCTCTAGTGGTGGCTGTATATATCTGTATGTAGTAATCTCCTGAGCTCCCTCTAGTGGTGGCTGTATATATCTGTATGTAGTAATCTCTGAGCTCCCTCTAGTGGTGGCTGTATATATCTGTATGTAGTAATCTCCTGAGCTCCTCTAGTGGTGGCTGTATTATCTGTATGTAGTAATCTCCTGAGCTCCCTCTAGTGGTGGCTGTATATATCTGTATGCACGTAACTCCTGAGCTGCCTCTAGTGGTGGCTGTATTTATCTGTATGTATATCTCCTAGCTCCTCTAGTGTGGCTGTATATATCTGTATGTTAGTAATCTCCTGAGCTCCCTCTAGTGGTGGCTGATATATCTGTATGTAGTAATCTTCTGAGCTCCCTCTAGTGGTGGCTGTATATATCTGTATGTAGTAATCTCCTGAGCTCCCTGTAGTGGTGGCTGTATATATTTGTATGCAGTAATCTCCTGAGCTCCTTCTAGTGGTGGCTGTATATATCTGTATGTAGTAATCTCCTGAGCTCCCTCTAGTGGTGGCTGTATATATCTGTATGCAGTAATCTCCTGAGCTCCCTCTAGTGGTGGCTGTATATATATCTGTATGTAGTAATCTCCTGAGCTCCCTCTAGTGGTGGCTGTATTTATTTATCTGTATGTAGTAATCTCCTGAGTTTCCTTTAGTGATGGCTGTATATATTTATCTGTATGTAGTAATCTCCTGAGTTTCCTTTAGTGATGGCTGTATATATATTCTGTATATATACAACTTTTAGCACATGAGACAGTGGAAAAATGGTCCAAGGGTCATTGAAAAGGGTTTAGGAAGAAACGCTCCTGTCCTTTGTGTGGGGGCCTGGTTTGATCTTTGCTATGGGGCCCTTACTTCTCTGTGTATGCCTCTGGCTCCGGGACCTTGCACTTCTGCAGGTCCACTGTCAGGTTTAGGTTTTCATTAGGGAACTTCATCGCCATCACTGAAGTAACTTCTGTGAAATCTTCTCCCCGTCATTTCCAGTCCGTGTGACTTTTGCAGCCAAGTCCACTTGGCCGGCGGTAATATATTGTCCCTGATCCACCACGGAGATGAGGAGAATGACTAATCAGGGGCTGCGGGCTCCCTGGCTTTTTGCTGAGCTGCCGCTTTGTTCTGACATCGTCACCGCTGCATCGGAACAGAACGTACAAATTCTTCATCACAAATGAATCAGGAGGATTGGTATTCTATGCAGCCCTGCCGCAGCACACACTAATGTTCTGGACAAGGTGAAACACAAGGTTTTCTTTCATTTTAAATCTTATAAATAGGAGCCAAGGTTACGTCGTGCGCAGCTCACTCCCTGCACTTGTATCTGATATAATACAATGATACAAAGTCCTCGCATTCAGTTCAGTCTTTTGTGCCTCCCATCAGTTACAGTATATATCTACCACATATATACAGTATACAGCGCATGTACATTCTTTACTGCTCCTCAGGGGCATATGCAAATAAGGGAAACGCCCCAGAGCAAAATTCCAGTTTTCAACCCCATTTAGGCACAGGGAGGCTTGGACGCTTGTTGCCCTCACCGTTACCTCTAGGAATGGCGATGGATCTGTATGAGGTTCAGACTGGGATAAGACTCATCTGTACCCATACTGGTGGAATCAGTTACCTCCATGGAACCTGGGCCTTGGCTCTTCCTTAAATCGGACCCTATAAATATCCTGCTTTATAATAGAAAGTTCCAGAGTCCTGACACCCTTCCCAATGGCTGGTAAGATGTCCCTCTCTACCTCTGTTGTCAGCCTCTTTACAATGCCCCAACCATCACTGGACACCAAGCAGCAGCCAACATGGAGCAGAAGATCAGAAGGGAACAGAGGCTTAACCAGAAGGACACAAGGGGTGACAACTAGAGTAATCAAGGGTTTCACCACTGGACCACCAGGACTATGTACTTGTCTACTTGGCCATTGGCCAGGAAATGGGTAGTGAGTAGAGTTATGGAGGAGTAGACCCACTAAGCCTCTGGTCCAGATGAGCAGGTCTTACACAGCGCGGACAGATGTCACCGTTGCAGCAGGGCAGAAGAACAGATGGAGCAGAGCCGATAACATAGCAGAACTGGAAATATAACTGAGACTATGACTTAGCAGAACTATGGATGTCGCAAGGTTGATAATGTAGCAGAGCCAGAGATAATGCAGAATCAGTGGTATAGCAGAGTAAAAGATGTAGGAGAGTTGGTGAAGTAGCAGAACTGAAGATGTTGCAGAGTTGGTGGTGTACAGACTGATGCAGTATGTAGTTGGTGATGAATGGATTTGTTGCTGAGAAGATAGTATAGCAGACCTGAGAGTTGGTGGTTTTGCAGAGCTGAGGTTATGACAGGATTGATGATGAAGCAGAGCTGAGGTTGGGACCGAGTTGGTGTAGTAGAGCTGAAGTTATGACAGAGTTGATGATGTAGCAAAATCGAGACTTTGGAAAGCAGAACACAGGATAGCAGATCCAAACTCGATATCTGGGACAGGTAAGTACTAGAGACAAAATACAGTACCACTAGACCTCAAGGGAGTGGAGACTTACCTACTTGGGCACAAAGCAGAAGACATTTACCAAGTGATGGGGGCACATTATCCACTATCCCACAATGTCAGCGAGAGTGGGCAATATCCCATCGGGTCTCTAGTGTCCCATGGGGCCAGGAACTGGGTCACCCAGCAGCTGCTGACACTTCCCACTGGGTGAGCAGGGAGTTAATACTGTAGAGGTTATGTCAGGAGCCGACTTGCAGCATTGGCATAAGGCATTGACCCAACAATGGCACCACCTGGTGCAAGATACTTCTGAAAGTCTCCATAGCCTCTTGGAGGTGATCGACATACAGATTGAAATCCACAGCAACACATACAGCCATCTACAGATCGCCACCTAGTGGAGGCAGCAGGAAGCTGAGATTTTTAGATGTCTCGGTGTGTAGGGTTGAGGAAGGGTAAGGAGCAGTGGTGCCTTATCAAGTATATTAGGAAAATGCTTCAACTGCTCCAAAGGTCTCACTCCTTGAAATAAAATGTCAGCAGGAAGTGCCCTTTAAGGAGAACTGATGCATTTCTATTATGTGCTAACAAACTGATGCCTTAAAATAACACATCACCGACTGCGACTTCTTAAAATAATGGCACTCACTGATGTCAGCGCTTAACTCCATTTTCTCTAGTGGATCAGACATGGTATTTCGCAGTGTCCGCCCCCTCATCTTAATGTCAGTGATTACGCGCTCTGATCGAGGCGCCGCTCTGCCTGATAGCTGCCATTAGATTAATGCACTGCATGGAAATTCTGGAAAATTGTTATCATTTCAGATTTCACTGGCGTGATAATGTGTGCACCTAGAATTCTATATATAGGAAGGGAACATGGATGACAGGGGAATCTGACAAATAAAGGGGCGCACGTCTTCACTGCGCACACAATATGTACAGCGCAAAAAGTGTTATAGTAAAGGGGGCTCCCAACAGGTGCACGGGATTAGGGGTGAGGGTTAGCAGATGCTACCTCCGAAGTATGAGACAGAGGAACATAAAGGCAAACTCCATGAGTGCGGTGGCTCGGAGGTTAGCTGTAGCCAGGGCCGGTAATGCTGACTGTGGACATTTAACCACTCACATGCTGTAGTCAAATGTCACCACAACAACTGAGAGGGTTAAAAACTGGAAGCGCGGGCTTCCTGTTCAGTCGCACTTTCCCCTGGCGGAGATCGGGGAATGCATCATGTTCTAATAATGAGCTGCGGCTACTAGGCATCCAGGCTCATTATTAGTATATCCCATTCAGGCCACTAGGTGGCAGCAGAAGTTAGAACGGTTGGCATGGATTAACACAGGTGTTACTTGATCATATTTTACATTTTGCTCTTATTTTTTTTCAATAAAATCAAACTTTTCACAGTTGGGGACACCCTGTGTATTTACGTTTTACTGACCCTCTATTTTTGAAATGTTTCTACCAGGATTCAAACTCACAGCCATCTACATTAAAGGCAAGAACTTTAACCACTGAGCTGTAGAGCTCAATGTTAAACTGTTGCAAATATATCATGGCTAAAACCTTCAGTAGTAGTTTTCCATGTATTATGCATTCATATATATCAGAGGTTTTAATATATATAAGTAATTACATATTTATTTTGTGCCATACATTTTTTTTTTTACAATTACTAAAAAAATATATAATGATACTTCTGCTATATATGAATACCCTAATACATGATAAACTACTATAAGGTTTTTCTGTATTAATTTAAGATTGAACTCTATAGCTCAGTGGTTAGTGTGCTTTAATGTAGATAGTTGGAGTTTGAATCCTGGCATAGTGCAAGAAGCAATAAATTACCTCTCAATTACTGATAACACCTCCCTGTGTACAACTATTAGTGATGGATAGCTATCTATGTATACACACTTACACAGAGAATACTATCAATCACTGATAACACCTCCTCTGTGTACAACTATCAATGACTGACAGCTCTCTATGTATACACACTTACACAGAGAATGCTATAAATCACTGATAACACCTCCCTGTGTACAGCTATCAGTGACTGACAGCTATCTATGTATACACACTTACACAGAGAATACTATCAATCACTGATAACACCTCCCTGTGTACAACTATCAGAGACTGACAGCTATCTATGTATACACACTTACACAGAGAATGCTATGAATCACTAATAACACCTCCCTGTGTACAACTATCAGTGACTGACAGCTATCTATGTATACACATTTACACAGAGAATACTATCACTGATAACACCTCCCTGTGTACAACTATCAGTGACTGACAGCTATCTAAGTATACACACTTACACAGAGAATGTTATCAATCATTGATAACACCTCCCCATATACAACTATCAGTGACTGACTGCTATCTCTGTATACACACTTACACAGAGAATACTATCAATCACTGATAACACCTCCCCATATATAACTATCAGTGACTGACAGCTATCTATGTATACACACTTACACAGAGAATGCTATCACTGATAACACCTCCCTGGGTACAACTATCAGTGACTGACAGGTATCTAAGTATACACACTTACACAGAGAATACTATCAATCACTGATAACACCTCCCTGGGTACAACTATCAGTGACTGACAGCTCTCTCTGTATACACACTTACACAGTGAATACTATCAATCACTGATAAGACCTCCCTGTGTACAACTATCAGTGACTGACAGCTATCTATGTATACACACTTACACAGAGAATACTATCACTGATAACACCTCCCCGTGTACAACTATCAGTGACTGACAGCTATCTATGTATACACACTTACACAGAGAATACTATCACTGATAACACCTCCCCGTGTACAACTATCAGTGACTGACAGCTATCTATGTATACACACTTACACAGAGAATACTATCACTGATAACACCTCCCTGTGTACAGCTATCAGTGACCGACAGGTATCTCTGTATACACACTTACACAGAGAATACTATCACTGATAACACCTCCCTGTGAACAGCTATCAGTGACTGACAGGTATCTCTGTATACACACTTACACAGTGAATACTATCAATCACTGATAACACCTCCCCATATACAACTATCAGTGACTGACAGCTATCTCTGTATACACACTTACACAGAGAATACTATCACTGATAACACCTCCCTGTGTACAGCTATCAGTGACCGACAGGTATCTCTGTATACACACTTACACAGAGAATACTATCACTGATAACACCTCCCCGTGTACAACTATCAGTGACTGACAGCTATCTCTGTATACACACTTACACAGTGAATACTATCAATCACTGATAACACCTCCCCGTGTACAACTATCAGTGACTGACAGCTATCTCTGTATACACACTTACACAGTGAATACTATCAATCACTGATAACACCTCCCTGTGTACAACTATCAGTGACTGACAGCTATCTATGTATACACACTTACACAGAGAATACTATCAATCACTGATAACACCTCCCTGTGTACAACTATCAGTGACTGACAGCTATCTATGTATACACACTTACACAGAGAATACTATCAATCACTGATAACACCTCCCTGTGTACGACTATTAGTGACTGACAGCTATCTATGTATACTCACTTACACAGAGAATACTATCAATAACTGATAACGCCTCCCTGTGTACAGCTATCAGTGACTGACAGCTATCTATGTATACACACTTACACAGAGAATACTATCAATCACTGATAACATCTCCCCGTATACAACTATCAGTGACTGACAGCTATCTATGTATACACACTTACACAGTGAATACTATCAATCACTGATAACACCTCCCTGTGTACAGCTATCAGTGACTGACAGGTATCTCTGTATACACACTTGATTGGCTCATCTTTAGTCACTGACTTAGGTGACATCACTTTTGTATACACAAGACTTCACGCTCAGCTTGGCTGGAAATGGCAATATAATTGTCATTGAGCGACCGGCGTGGCATTGAGAACATCACCGTTTTGTTTTCTCGCGCTTGTATTAAATAAGCGTGTTGCGGGATCACAGCGGCTGGAGGATGACATACGATTTGTTAGGACTTTTCGCCGGAGGGAGCAGCAGCGAGATGGGTACAGAGATGAGGCGTCTGATGGTAGACAGGGGACACGGTTATTTGCTCTGCGGAGACTGAACGCAACGTCCGCAGCTTTGAAGAAGTGGATCGGGGGGGACTGACGGGAAACTGAAGCGATGAGGTGATTTAATTGCATTATGCACATCTTCAGCCGTCTCAGATCCATTAATCAGCACGCCGGATACGATTAGAGCAGGACGCGGCCTGGACTTGCTCCGAGCACATGTCCCACCGTGCAAAATACATTAGATATTAAAGGGGAAGCGCTCGCCTGCTGGAGAGCATTGTGTCTCCTGCTGCGTCCTCCAAGATAATTACTTCCTCGGGTTATACAAGAAAATGTCCTTTCCTACTACTAGCCTCTTAGGTGGAAACATCAGGGCCACAAATACCAGGGCCTGGTGCAATCACTACTCCCCCTATTGTTACTCCCTTGCATCTGTATAATGATCTAATACAGTGATGCCCAACCCATGGCCCTCCAGCTGTTGCAAAACTACAACTCCCAGAATGTCTGCACAGCCTACTGCTATTAGGGCATGCTGGGGGTTGTAGTTTTGCAACAGCTAGAGGGCCGCAGGTTGAGCATCCCTGATCTAACAGATAGTGGATAGATAACCCTAACCCAGCAGTTACTTCAAGCAAATATTGCCGGGGGGGGGGGCGCGTAGCTAGGGGGGTGCAGAGGTAGGAATGGCATTGGGGCTCTCATGTCTGAGGGGGCCCAAAGGTCTTCTGTCATATAAGAAGTCACCTGTATTATAAATGGCAAAATGTTAAATGGGGGCTCCTTCACAGGTGTTTGAGATCCTCACTAATTTCAGTAGCTCTGCTTGTTGTCTCTGAACAGGCTCCTTATTAGGGAAACATACCTACACAAAGCTAATACTTCTCAGAGCAGAGAGTTTGTTACCGTTACGTCCAAATTGGATTGTAAAAAAGATACTTTTACCCCGGACTGTGCAGGAGAAAAGAACGTTGTGTGCCGTGTTTTTTGTATCCTTTTTTTTCTAACATATAGAACAATTGGAGGGTTAAAATGTATCAATCTGGAGACTGGGCGGTTTATATCACACGGGTTCCAGAGCAGATTTCCTGTGCCACAGCCAATCACTGGCAGAGACCGGAGGATATCCTTGCATCACGTGACCAAGCATGTTTTCTTTCCGTGTCCGTTCCGTTTTTTTGTTTTTTTTTTGCGGACCACATGAGGAACCATTCATTTCAATGGATCCATAAAAAAAAACCAGAAGTTCCTCAGTGTGCATTACGTTTCTATATGTCCGTTCCACGAAAAAATACTGCATTACTTGTTTGTTAGGAGCCAGCTGTTCCGTTCCACAAAATACGGAATGCACACGGACGTCATCCGTGTTTTTTGCGGACCACATAAGACATACGGTTGTGTGCATGAGCCCTAAGGTTGTAACCTTAAGGTTGGCAACTATTCGGTCTACAGAATGGAGTAAGTTCCCAAATAACAGATTTGTGGTTTTGCACACGCTGTCATCACCATGAATAGATTTCTATGATAATGAATTAAGACGTATTCAAGGACCTGTTACCGGGGGTAATTAGGCCTCGTAATGATAACGCCATTGTCACGCGCCGTTTCTATCCATCACTGAAAAGGTCACTTTCGTAATTTCCTTTCCTGCAGCGCAATGAGCGCAGTTACAATAATCATCAACCCTACAAGAGGTCTGTGAATGTCAGGGCGCGGTGATGGAGAGCGCTTGTACCGCGTCACAGACATCATGTCCTGAATACACATATGATGCCCCACCCCCCATCATGGATCTACGCTGAGGAGAAGTGTTCCTGGTCTTATTGCCTGCATTGTGCAGCGCAACAGTCTCCAATATGCTAATCCCAGTAGAACCACAACTCCCAGCATAGCCTGGCAGCAGATGATGACTTTGCATGTTCCCAGCACTCAACAGTGGCACCCATAAGAATGCAAGGAATATGCAATGCCGTCTGACCAGCAGAATGAAGGGGCTTCACAGGTCGTCCTGTTACTAAACTAATGTGAATGGGACGGAGTTGCAGTACCGGGCATAGCCACACTTCTATGTACGGCGCTGTGTCTATGTAAACAGCGGCAGGGGCTTGAATGGTGCTCTTCATTCTGAAGATTGGCCAGTGTCCCAGACCCCCACTGATCAAATATTGATGGCCTATCCTAAACCCCTTTAATGTGATCAATGTGCACCCCAAATTGATTTTAAGTCACAGCGTACACCCTCATTCTAGTGTAAGATATAAGAGGAAGTAGCAGACCTACCAGAGAGACAGACCCACTGGTCCCATGGATCAAGGGACCCCCCACAATAAACTGCTTTCCCTGCAGTCTGACACACAGTCCTAGTCTTTGCATTTTAATACCACTAGGGGGAGCTCCTGTGGATTTCAATATTGTAGCTGTATGCCTCCATATGCAGCATGTTCCCCCTAGTGGTCGCTGTAAGGGGCCGAATGATACACTTTTATCATGGCTGTTTGAAGATAGCAAAGCATTTTTAGGTCTGAAAAAAATGGGCACCATAGCATATGTCTGCACCTTTTAAAGAAGAACTCTGCAAAAGAAGAATCGCAAAAAAAAAAATCTCTCTGACCCTTTAGAAACGTGCATGATGTAATCTATAATGAATGCAATCTTCTCATCAGAGACTGTATTTCTGAGTTATCTCCTCTCTTCTAATTGTAGCTGTGTCATGTGACCAACCCCTGACCTCCAACTGACCCAGGACAGGAAGCCAGTTACTTCTCTATTCATTCCTATGAGACTCAGAGTGAGGCTCCCATAGGAATACATAGAGAAATAGACTTCCTGTCCACACATAAGATGCTGTGTTATCTGGTGAGTCTGATTGCTGGTCACATGACACAGATGAGAAGCATCAGGGAGATATAACTCACAAATACAGACACTGGTAAGAAAATGACATTCACTACAGATTACATAATTTATATTTCTAGCAGGATATGGAATAAAAGTTTTTGCGGGAGTTCTTCTTTAACCAGACCATAGGCAAGAATCGCAAGACCCAAGACTTGTCTTCTTAATAGGATTGTCCAGCTTTGGGGGCTCTTCTGCCAGGCATTGGCTGCAGCAGTCATGTGATCCTCATCAAACCAGATTTTTACAAACATGGCTCGCAGGACTCTAATGGCAGTGGGGAAGCAAAAGAGCCTGAGCCAGAGCCCAGCAGAGAGGAGCAGTTACGTGTGATTCCCCCTACAGGTCCATCAAGGGGGGAGCTTGTTGCAAATAAGTCCCCAAAGTTGGATAATCCCTTTAAAGAGACCCTAGAGCAGACTCCAGACCAGACTCCTTAAATGTATCAGACTTCAGACCAAGCCACACATTAGACCCATAAAACCATAAATTTATCAGGCTCCAAACCAAACCCTTAATCGACCCAAGACCAGAACCCCACATGAATCAGACCCTAATTCAGAACCCTAAATTAATCTGATCACAAACCAGACCCCTAAATTATTTAGACCTCAGACCATAACCCTAATTAATTAGACTGCAGACTCCCTACAAAGCGATGCCATTGGCACTAGACCACCAGTTCCTAAGGCACAACCAGCCCTGACTGTATAGCCTTGATGACTTGGCCCCTGTTGGATGGTGACTAAATGAGGAATGTAAAAATTTGCATTATGACTTGTCAAGGACCTGTGAGGCGCACATTGCTCCGTGCCTCTGCAATGTACATCTGTCTTGGTCCATGAAGGGTTAATGTTCCGCTGTGAGGTAAGTGACAATCCTGAACTTTTATTACAGATTTGTTAGACAACCAAGCCCTGGGCAAAACCAGGCGGAGGATGCCATGCTGCATTAAGAGCTATGAAACGATGTTATTGGCAGATTTTTCTCATTTCCATGAATCAAATTATAGAAGAAACGAGAAGAAATAATCCGAGAGTTTTCTCCGCAATTGTAATAAACGCAACAGATTCATATGTGCAGGATCCGGGGAGCATCATGGAAGTTGTACGGTTTATAGGAACAATAGTGGGTAAAATTACAGTCCATAAAAGGTTCTGGACACATTTACACTGATTTTTTTTAATGTTCATTTACTTCCTAAATGCTAAATTTTGCAAATATTCTAAATCGTATAATTAAAAACAACCATTCTACTTTTGCACAGTTTCTGTACCTCCTTCACCTAGATGGTGGCGCTGCTGAATCTGCAGGTGGAAGATGGCAGCATCCTGGACACATGGAACGGACACAGCAAATATTAATGGGGGGGGGAGTAACACAGATCCAGCATGAAATACTGGGAGGACACGCAGATCCAGCCTGTATTACTGGGAGGGACGCACAGATCCAGCATGAAATACTGGGAGGACGCGCAGATCCAGCATGAAATACTGGGAGGACGCACAGATCCAGCCTGTATTACTGGGAGGAGGCACAGATCCAGCCTGTATTACTGGGAGGAGGCACAGATCCAGCCTGTATTACTGGGAGGAGGCACAGATCCAGCCTGTATTACTGGGAGGAGGCACAGATCCAGCCTGTATTACTGGGAGGAGGCACAGATCCAGCCTGTATTACTGGGAGGACGCACAGATCCAGCCTGTATTACTGGGGGGACGCACAGGTCCAGCGTGTATTACTGGGGGACACACAGATCCAGCGTGTATTACTGGGAGGAGGCACAGATCCAGCCTGTATTACTGGGAGGAGGCACAGATCCAGCCTGTATTACTGGGAGGAGGCACAGATCCAGCCTGTATTACTGGGGGACACACAGATCCAGCCTGTATTACTGGGAGGAGGCACAGATCCAGCCTGTATTACTGGGAGGAGGCACAGATCCAGCCTGTATTACTGGAAGGAGGCACAGATCCAGCATGTATTACTGGGAGGAGGCACAGATCCAGCCTGTATTACTGGGAGGAGGTACAGATCCAGCCTGTATTACTGGGGGACACACAGATCCAGCATGTATTACTGGGAGGACACACAGATCCAGCATGTATTACTGGGGGACACAAAGATCCAGCATGTATTACTGGGAGGACACACGGATCCAGCATGTATTACTGGGAGGACACAGATCCAGCCTGTATTACTGGGAGGGACACACAGATCCAGCATGTATTACTGGGGACACACAGGTCAAGCATGTATTACAGAGAGGACACACAGATCCAGCATGTATTACTAGTGGACACACAGATCCAGCATCTATTACTGGGAGGACACACAGATCCAGCATCTATTACTGGGAGGGCACACAGATCCAGCATCTTTTACTGGGAGGGACTCACAGATCCAGCCTCTATTACTGGGAGGACACACAGATCCAGCATGTATTACTGGGAGGACACACAGATCCAGCCTGTATTACTGGGAGGACACACAGAGCCAGCCTGTATTACTGGGGGACACACAGATCCAGCATCTATTACTGGGAGGGACACACAGATCCAGCATGTATTACTGGGAAGACACACAAATCCAGAATGTATTACTGGGAGGGACACACAGATCCAGCATCTATTACTGGGAGGGACACACAGATCCAGCATCTATTACTGGGAGGAGTCACAGATCCTGCATGTATTACTGGGAGGACACACAGATCCAGGATGTATTACTAGGGGACACACAGATCCAGCATCTATTACTGGGAGGACACACAGATCCAGCATGTATTACTGGGAGGACACACAGATCCAGCATGTATTACTGGGAGGACACACAAATCTATGATGTATTACTGGGAGGACACACAGATCCAGGATGTATTACCGGGGGACACTCATGGAACCAGCATGTATTACTGGGAGAACACACAGATCCAGCATGTATTACTGGGAGGACACACAGCTCCAGCATGTATTACTGGGGGACACACAGATCCAGCATGTATTACTGGGAGGACACACAGATCCAGCATCTATTACTGGGGGACACATAGATCCAGCATCTATTACTGGAGGACACACACAGATCCAGCCTATGTTACTGGGGGGACGCACAGATACAGCCTGTATTACTGGGAGGACGCACAGATCCAGCATGTATTACTGGGAGGACGCACAGATCCAGCATGTATTACTGGGAGGACACACAGATCCAGCATGTATTACTGGGAGGACACACAGATCCAGCATGTATTACTGGGAGGACACACAGATCCAGCATGTATTACTGGGAGGACACACAGATCCAGCATGTATTACTGGGAGGACACACAAATCTATGATGTATTACTGGGAGGGCACACAGATCCAGCATATATTACTGGGGGACACACAGATCCAGCATGTATTTCTGGGAGGACACACAGATCCAGCATGCATGTATTACTGGGAGGACACACAGATCCAGCATCTATTACTGGGAGGGACACACAGATCCAGCATGTATTACTGGGAGGACACACAGATCCAGCATCTATTACTGGGGGACACACAGATCCAGCATCTATTACTGGGGGACACACAGATCCAGCATCTATTACTGGGGGACACACAGATCCAGCCTGTATTACTGGGGGGGACACAGATCCAGGATGTATTACTGTGGGGACACACAGATCCAGGATGTATTACTGGGAGGACACACAGATCCAGGATGTATTACTGGGAGGACACACAGATCCAGGATGTATTACTGGGGGACACACAGATCCAGCATCTATTACTGGGGGACACACAGATCCAGCATCTATTACTGGGGGACACACAGATCCAGCATGTATTACTGTTCGGACACACAGATCCAGGATGTATTACTGGGAGGACACACAGATCCAGCATGTATTACTGGGGGGACACACAGATCCAGCATCTATTACTGGGAGGGACACACAGATCCAGGATGTATTACTGGGAGGACACACAGATCCAGGGTGTATTACTGGGGGGACACACAGATCCAGCATGTATTACTGGGAGGACACACAGATCCAGGGTGTATTACTGGGAGGACACACAGATCCAGCATGTATTACTAGTGGACACACAGATCCAGGGTGTATTACTGGAGGGACACACAGATCCAGCATGTATTACTGGGGGACACACAGATCCAGGATGTATTACTGGGGGGACACACAGATCCAGGATGTATTACTGGGAGGGCACACAGATCCAGCATGTATTACTGGGGGACACACAGATCCAGGATGTATTACTGGGAGGGCACACAGATCCAGCTTGTATTACTGGGGGACACACAAATCCAGCATGTATTACTGAGGGACACACAGATCCAGGATGTATTACTGGGAGGACACAGAGATCCAGCATGTATTACTGGGGGACACACAGATCCAGGATGTATTACTGGGGGGACACACAGATCCAGCATCTATTACGGAAGGGACATGTTGACATGAGAAATATTTGAAACCAGGAGCCGGACCAATCAGAATATCAAACTGAAAATGAATGAAGCTTCGGAGATTTGAGACTTTGTGGAGCTCTTTTCATTCAAGGTCAAAGGTTTCCAGATCCTTTAAACTAGAAAGGCTTTCCCGATTCTAGATTAGCAGGAAATCATCAGATAATTCAGTATTTTAGGGTCTGGACGAAGAAGTGCCCTTGTCATTCTCCTCCACTAGTAACGTTCCCAGCTTGCGGGGGAGGGGTCGTAGGTTATCCCAGTTGCTCGTCTCGGTAGAGGAGGTTATTTCAGTCCATGGAAAATCTTCAAGCTTCTGCGCCCGGACACACTCATCACTGTATGAATGAAAATCTCTGCAACTTCCTAATATACAAGTATATATACATGATACATAGACATCTCTGAGATATAGCGGCCTGCATTCAAATAGAAGAGGGAAAAGGTGCTGGACGGGAGGATGATGGGGGTCCTACTCCATCTCACTGAGGAGACGTCTTTTGAAGCATCTGCAGTTTTCTATGTAAATTCGGACGGATCTGAATCCATCACCGCGGCTCTGGCAGATTAAAAGCTTTATCGACAACCCTTCCCTATAATTGAATCTGGCCCACGACTCCACATCCTGGCTATTAGCGGCTTCAAGGTTAGGAAACCTTTCACCGGATCCTTGAATGCGAGGAATCATTCATTCTGCAGATGAGGCCGCGCTCTACATACAGATGCGTACAGATACAATGTAACATTCATATCGATGCAATAAAACATTATAAATCCAAACTCCGGTCCCCAGTCGACCTCCAGCCTCAACGACTTCGTCACAAACAAGGCGGTGACAGCGCTGGATCGGGTCACGCAGAAACCTAAAGATTCTAAATAAGAAATGTTTCCATTCACTGACAGCACACAGTGACATCTTGAGCAGCCCCTTTAAAGTGACATTTTATTGATTATACATTTATCTCCTACATAGAACGACACAATTACAAGCTGACCACCACTAGAGGGCGCTTAGTAGCTAACTCTTTAGCTCCCTCTGGTGGCGGCTGCTGGCAGAGTGAATCTTGTTATGTAACTGTCTATGCTGGGGTTTTGGTTCTCTGTATCAGAATATGGACCTTGGACCATAATAAGGGTATATTATAAAATTATCCGCCCAGAAAACACAAGAATGATGATAAAAGGTGGAGATTCACTTTAAAGCCGATTCCCACAACACCCAACACTTCTGTTGGATCACCTTAGATCAGCACATGGTTTGATTCTAAGTTTGGATCAGAACACCCCGAGAGGGTCCAAAGGCAGCAGCCATTAAACAGGGGCTAAAATGTGGAATATTAGTGGGTGAACGCAGGACTAGACGACTCTGTAAAAGAACCTGCCCCAACAAACTGAGACACTGTGTTATGTCTAGTGTATGGCATAGTAACATAGTTTATAAGGCCAAAAAAAAGCCCTCCGTCCATCCAGCTCTCCCTGTTATTCTGCAAGTTGATCCAGAGAAAGGCAAAAAACCCTGTGAGGTAGAAGCCAATTTTCCTCACTTTAGGGTAAAAAATTCCTTCCCGACTCCAATCAGACATCAGAATAACTCCCTGGATCAACGACCCCTCTCTAGTAACTATAACCTGTAATATTATTACCTCCAGAAATACATCCAGGCCCCTCCTGATCTCTTATAGTGAACTTACCATCACCACCTCCTCAGGGAGAGAGTTCCATAGTCTCACTGCTCTTACCGTAAAGAGTCCATAGTCTCGCTGCTCTTACCGTAAAGAGTCCATAGTCTCGCTGCTCTTACCGTAAAGAGTCCATAGTCTCGCTGCTCTTACAGTATAGAGTCCATAGTCTCGCTGCTCTTACCGTATAGAGTCCATAGTCTCGCTGCTCTTACCGTATAGAGTCCATAGTCTCGCTGCTCTTACCGTAAAGAGTCCATAGTCTCGCTGCTCTTACCGTAAAGAGTCCATAGTCTCGCTGCTCTTACCGTAAAGAGTCCATAGTCTCGCTGCTCTTACCGTATAGAGTCCATAGTCTCGCTGCTCTTACCGTAAAGAGTCCATAGTCTCGCTGCTCTTACCGTAAAGAGTCCATAGTCTCGCTGCTCTTACCGTAAAGAGTCCATAGTCTCGCTGCTCTTACCGTAAAGAGTCCATAGTCTCACTGCTCTTACCGTAAAGAGTCCATAGTCTCACTGCTCTTACCGTAAAGAGTCCATAGTCTCACTGCTTTTACTGTAAAGAGTCCATAGTCTCACTGCTCTTACCGTAAAGAGTCCATAGTCTCACTGCTCTTACCATAAAGAGTCCATAGTCTCACTGCTCTTACCGTAAAGAGTCCATAGTCTCACTGCTCTTACCGTAAAGAGTCCATAGTCTCACTGCCTCTTACTGTAAAGAGTCCATAGTCTCACTGTTCTTATAGTAGAGTCCATAGTCTCACTGCTCTTACAGTAAAGAATCCATAGTCTCACTGTTCTTATAGTAGAGTCCATAGTCTCACTGCTCTTACAGTAAAGAATCCATAGTCTCACTGCTCTTACCATAAAGATTCCATAGTCTCGCTGCTCTTACAGTAAAGAGTCCATAGTCTCGCTGCTCTTACCAGTAAAGAGTCCATAGTCTCCGCTGCTCTTACAGTAAAGAGTCCATAGTCTCGCTGCTCTTACAGTAAAGAGTCCATAGTCTCGCTGCTTTACAGTAAAAGTCCATAGTCTCACTGCTCTTACAGTAAAGAGTCCATAGTCTCACTGCTCTTACAGTAAAGAGTCCATAGTCTCACTGCTCTTACAGTATAGAGTCCATAGTCTCACTGCTCTTACCGTAAAGAATCCAAAGTCTCACTGCTCCTACAGTAAAGAGTTCCATAGTCTCACTGCTCTTACAGTAAAGAGTCCATAGTCTCGCTGCTCTTACAGTAAAGAGTCCATAGTCTCACTGCTCTTACAGTAAAGAGTCCATAGTCTCACTGCTCTTACAGTAAAGAGTCCATAGTCTCACTGCTCTTACAGTAAAGAGTCCATAGTCTCACTGCTCTTACCGTAAAGAGTCCATAGTCTCACTGCTCTTAGCGTAAAGAATCCATAGTCTCACTGCTCTTACCGTAAAGAGTCCTCTTCTATGTTTGTGTACAAACCTCATTTCCTCTTCCCTGACACAGGAATTAAAAGAGCACAAAATGTTGGGCCTCCTGAGTCATCCGCTGCCCCTCTCTGATGGAGAGGCCTGTGAGTCAGCATCGAGTCTGCTCTCTGGTATCAGCCATGTCTCCAGCCTCCGACCACAGAAATAAACACATTCTGCTCAGGTTCATTCTAAACCCTTTTATACACAGGATTTGACATTTTTCCTATTCACAATGGACGTAGAGGCCGACAAAGTGACAGGACGTCGGTGCACACAGACAGGAGTATGTATTGTTGCATATGTTAGAAAAAGGCGCTTGGAAATTCAAGTATCAACAGAATCTCAACAGCGACTGGTTAATACTAAGGAAACAAAGGTCAACGTCTTCACTGCTGGTCTCTGCTTTACACTGCTGTGCAGCTCTATGTGGGCGGGGCTGCAGTATGATTGACAGATCTTCCCTCTTCCTGCCATAGTCCACACTATGCCGCACATCCATCGAGGGGTCTATGAAAAGGATGCTTTATAATGCACATACAACACCTGCAAACCAAAAGGAAGAAGCAGAGACCCTCTCCCCCTCTGTATGACCCCCCGAAATACCAGAAGGCAGTCATAATAGTTGCTAGAACTTGGAGAACAGCTGTAAATACATTTATTGCATCACTGTCACGTTACGATGGACGCATCATACGGGGACGTGCAGGATATCAGTAATATTATAACTCGCTCGGATACATTTCTATTATTCAATATGGAGGGCTAAATTTTGGGACTGGTGTAGTAACCAGGACTGGGTGCCCCTCGATATCTAATAGTCCAGTATGTAAACCGCAGTATATACCGCCCCTATATAGTGTCAGCTTGGGGGAAGGCATTCTTTGCTGCACCACAGATCTTACTGCACACCCAGATCAGTCCTTAGGGTCTCTCGCTCTAATTCGGGGCTCTGATAGTGAGGTTAATTAGGTTATGCTATTGCTGGGTTTGAGTCACAAGCACCTGAGTTGAGTTACCTGAAGTTAAATAGCAGCATTGGTTACGTTTTGCACAGCAATTAACTGGTTAATACAGTTACAAGTATGTAAAAGCAATGGGGTGACAGAGAGAAAAATAACCTTTATACCGGGGTCCGCACGGAGGTCTCACGTGTGACCTGCAAAGGGCCAAATCATGGTTTATGCTACAGTCACATCCAAAGCTGCACCTACTGTCCTGCTGGTGCTCTGAGCTCGGTGGACGGCTGCGTCTACAGTCACATACTCTACGGCCGGTCGTGCGTTGCGTCTGAAGACAGAGTCTGATTAGTTGTCTGATACCCAGAGCTGAAATCACAATTCTCCTGGGTTGTTCTTAGTTACGACCTCACACCTTGTTGTCGCCCTCTGCTGGTTCAGGGTCTGTATAGAACATGTTGATGGAGATGAAGTTTGTTCTACGCAGCAGAAAAAAGATACGTACATGTCCCGTAAAGCAAAGCAGCGGATTACTCTGCATTCTAGCTAGAGATGTGCAAAGTATTCCAAAACGTGATTCGGATGCTTCGCCAAATTGTACAAAAAAATTTGCTCATTGACGAATTGAGTATTTGCTCTGCTCCCCGCATTGTACCCCTCAGATGGCGCGTTCATAGCTAAAAACTGTAAAATAATAAAAACAAAAATAATAAAAACAAAATCATACTCACCTCATCCATTTGCTCGCGAAAGGCCGGCCAGCCGCCATCTTGATTGAAGATCTAGCGCAAAATCTTGCATGGCCTGTGATGATGTCATCACGTCGGCTGGCTGGCCCGTCACAAGTAAATGGATGATGTATGAAGTATGGGTGTTTCTGTCTTTTACACTATAACACGAGGAAATTTGGTTGAAATTCGGAATGACGTCCACTTTGTGGACTTCAATTCACTCGACACTAAAAGGGGTCAAAATTTGAAAGCAGCTTTGGATGTGACCAGAGTATAATATATAGTGTAAGTCAAAACAATATAAGTAAAGCAAAGCAGCAGCGCATTTCATGCAATCAATGCATTTTGGACCCTTGAACATATCCTCAGCCTTTGGTAACCACAGCCCCTAAATTCTACCTGTTGCCGTAGCAATCCCGGACCTTTCCATGGCAGCACACTGCTTGATACATACAAATGTATCGGTTTAGTGTCAACACAAAGTATCAGAATCTCGAGCAGCTGATTTCAGGCAGAATTAAAGCACAATCCCCTCCAACACAAATTCACATTAGATAATCTCATTGAGGGGGAACGGCCTAAGTGAATCCGCTGCCTTATTTTGTGGTGTCAAGTAGGTGCAAAGACTGTTTCAGATACTGCTCCAATACAGTGACCAATAAGCCCTCAGACTCTTCCACAACACTCAGGTAGTGAATCAAAGAACCTCCCAACCTTTCCATAGGGATTATCCCATGATAGGATAGAGGCTTTTGCAAATGTGACCAAACCTGATGCTTCTGGAGGTTCAGTTGGGGGCACTGGTCAGATGATGACTGGGGGCCTAACCGGTCCTAAGAAAGGGGATACAGTCCTATATTGTAGATCTGCACTGCGGTGGAACCCCAGAAATCTTGCAGTAACATAATGGCTGTATTACAGTCACTTTACCTAAACTAATAACTAACACAGCAAATATAAAAAACAAAGTAATTAGAAAAAAAATTATTACAGAATTATCACATTTTTGCCTTGTAGTGGTGATTTTATAATGACTGTTCTAGCCCTTGTCTGTTATAGCCCTTCGATTTCTGGGAAGGAAAGAGAAAACCCACAGAGGCAGCGTCTGTAGAGCGACACAATCACACTTCGATTTCTGTCCCACATAAGACAGGACTTTGTACCGGAAGATGATACATAAATTAACAGGATGAAACAACCTGCGCCTTGCAAACCGTACTGCGTTACTTTTCATTAAAGGGGTTATTCTCATCTTAGACAATGGGGGCATATGGCTAGGATATGCCTCCATTGTCTTATAGGTGCGGGTCCTATATCGAGATCGGAGGGGGGAGCGCTGCGCCTGGAGGAGCCCAGGTTTCCCGGGGTCCGGCTCCCCCGCTGCTCCCATAGAAATAAATGGGAGTGTACTGTGCATGCGCGGCCACCGCTCCCATTTATTTCTATGTAGCTGACGGAAATAGCCGAGCCAGCGCTCTGACCCCATAGAAATGAATGGAGGGCGGCTGTGCATGCGCAGTGCACGCTCCTTTACTTTGGGGGCTCCGTGGGACCCGCACCTATAAGACAATGGGGGCATATCCTAATGATATGGCCCCCATTGTCTAAGATGAAAATAACCCTTTAATCTCCTACATCTTACCATCCACAAGTTGCAGACTTGACCATTCAGACAATAGGGATCTAACAGTGGATGCAGAACATTCAGAGAGGTCCTGCTGTCTACACCATATATTAGGGGATAGGAATTTCTGATACATTGTTGCTAATAAGTTTCCTGCTCCCCGTGAGAGTAACCACTATGGGAAGCTCAATGCATACAGAATTATACATTCAAGGATGGTAGGCAGCCCATGACCCTTAATGTATAAAGCCCCACTCTCTGCCCGCTGGTCATACATCTCTGCATTGATCTTTGACTAAAAACCCTATTCTTAACTTTCACGTGCAACAATGCAAAATCTCAATGAGCTAAAACGAGAGATAAGAAAAATGTCCTGGCTGGCTCGCCAAAAATAAGCATAAGTAGAATACAAATGGCATGAATCCTAAAAGCTGGTGAAACCCAATTTACTGCCCCACAGTCTGTCAGTGTTTTCATCGTCAGTGCCCCTTTGGTCTACAGACTCCATGATTTACCAAAGTCAACTACACTGAAGGAATGGGAGTCGCTGCCTAAAGCCTCATTCACGCGTCAGTGTTTCACGGACATGTCCTGTGCGTGTTCTCCACGGACAGCACACGTCTCTATTCATTTCAATGTGTGTGTTCAGACATCAGCGTCTCATCACGGTCCGTGGTTCCGTTTTTTTTTTTTTTAGCATGGATGCATGTCCTATCTTGATCCGTGTTCCCGGATCCCTCACGCCCATTATAGTCTATGGGTCTGTGAAAACCATGGATGCAACACGGATGTCACCACGCGTTTCACGGATCATTAAGAAGAGATGCTTTAAAAAAAAATATTTTTCAGCTGTTCAGTGTCAGTGAAACACGGACAGCAAAAAACGGACACACGGACCCAACACGGATCGTTCACGGACATCTTCATGGATGCCTCACTGACCACCTACTCACGGATCTGAGCACGGACACGGATGTGTGAATGAGGCTTAATACTGCTGGCCCAATCACGTCATGGAACTGTATGTGTCAGTTATGTAAAGATTCATGTAACTTTCTGTGCAATGTGACTTTGTTGCACTGAAAAGACACTGATGTCAATCATGTCTGACCGCAATATTCACGCAATGGGCCACAAGAAAAAAGCAACACCCCCTACAATAGATAAGATTTCATACATTCAACTGTTTTTCCTTTTTCCAGATTCACTTTTTTTTTTTTTCCAGTAGGCAACACCAGAGCTCCCTTTTTCTGCTTGCAATTTCTATTACTGCTTATATGAAGGGGGTCAGGAATATTTGTGAAACTTTCTTCCAAACTTTTTGGAATCTGGGGTTTTGCTGTTGCATAAAGTTTAAAAATAAATTTCCTTGGAGCCCTCATCAATGTCTACCAAGCATCACCAGACCATCCGTGCACCATACAAAAAGTGCATTGGCGTCAGTTTCATCACTAAATCATACAAAGATGGTGCCGGCTGCACGGACCGCACCCAGTAACATAAAAATTACATTAAATTAAAAAAAGAAATTCGCTTGCGACCTAAGTGACCAAAAATGTGAAAATATCAAAATTTCACATTCTCGCAGCCGGGGTTTGCAGCGAAGATACCATAAAAATCATGGTAATGGCGACTAAAGGGGAGGAGAAAAATTTTAAAAAATAACACAAAGTGGAAATTGTAAGATGTCCTAGGTGGTGTGCGTCAGGCAGCATGCCCATCAATCCTCATTATTAAAAATTAGTTTCTCGAGTCTTTAGGTCACTAGTTGTCATAGCTACAATTAAAAAAAAAAAAAAAAAAGTGGTCACAGCCGGACGGCGCTGGAAGATCACGGATTCCATGTTACAGGCACTTGTCTGTCGATGTGCGACGTGGCGCCCGGATGTAGTGTGACCAGAGCTCGCTGTGCCCCCATGTGATGTCACTGGTCCCTGTGAGGTCTACAATACCATGAAAGACACAATGAAGTCCAGCAGTTTGTGCCGGTTGCTCTGAGGTAAGAAAGTGCTGCTCAAGTCCAAGACGTTGTGACGACTCTCTTTATGGACTTGGAAAACCTGAAAAAGAGAAGAAGAGAAAGTCGCCTTTACAATGCTGCTGTGTGAACACAAGGGGGGCAGGGGGATTAAGTCTCTAAAGCCTGTATTAGACAGGCAGATAGGAACGCTCGTCAGCGATGATCTGGTAGTGTAATACTGCCGCCGATTACCCAATGCACGAGCAATCTCTCATTCATCGGGAAATTGGAATCTTTCCGCAAGTTTAAAGAACGCCATTTGCTGTGTAATCTCAATCAGCTGCCGGCAAACAGTGATCAGTATGGAGGGAGCATTAGCAGTCGCTCCTCCCCATACTGTAGAGGAGATTGCTGCAAGTAACACCAGCAGTCTCCTCTGCTGACGAGCAGGTGACTGCCGGGAAGGAACGCTTCCCCCAATAATCGCCTGCAGGATCGCAATGTCTAACACAGCCTTTAACAGTCAGGGTCAGTTTTAAGCTGCCCGCCCCCGAGGAGCAACCTGAATTTACCATTGTCCCTTTCATCACTAGGGAATGTAAAAAGACTCCTTCATCAACCTAGACCACCAGGGATTTAACATTTAACCCTCTGACCACCCTAAACCACCAGGGAGTGAAGATGATAGTCATTAGCCTTTCACTGCCCTAGAGCGCCAAGGAAGGAACCTCTTCACTACCCCGGACATCCAGATACATCTCCATTACCCCTTCACCACCCTTGACCACCTTGTACTGGACACTGCAAATTATTTGTGCATTAGATGGCAGAATTATACGTTCTATATAATGTGGACCCGAGATGGTGGCATTATTTGGACACTTCATATCAACTGTATGTGGCAGCGTCAAGTGACAGGGCTGCCTGGGGAGAAGACTTGGGGGCAGCTGGAGATCAGAACCCCCCCTCCCCACTACTGATCACCATGACAAATCCCATATCCAGAATTACCAGCGTGGAGCAATTTGGGGTCTTTGACTAGGAACGGCGAGGCTTCTGGCACCACGCACAATACCCCCCTCTCAGTGCTGCTATAGTCTACTTTTCTTCTGCGCTGTGGCCGCCATTAAAGAGAATATTTCATGTAAAAGCATCTCAAGGAGGCAGAAATCACATGAAAGCAAATAAGATAAAATCCTGTCTGTAGATGACCAGGAGCTCCCGGAGCAGGTCTACTGAGAGGAGCAGATGTTTCAAAGCTTTTCAAAGCCTCTTCCTTTCCGCCGCCCCTCGGATCCATCGCCTGCTTGTTGTATTTTATTCCTGCTCCCTCTGCCCCCTGCTCGTATCTGTCTGGTTGACCCCCGGGGCCCTCACAGCAGGTTATAAGAGCAGGTGGGTTATTTCCATTCTACTACGAGATAAAAAAAAAAAATCCTGAGCGAATTAATACGTTGGGGGGGGGGGAGGCACTGTTCAAAGGACTGAATGGTCTGGTAAAGGGTGAATAAAGCAAAAAAAATAAAATAAAAAATCTCCATAAAATAAATACATTTTTTAAATCGTTTATGTATAAAAAAAAAAAAAATTATTTTTAAATTTTTATTATATTATTATTTTTAAATTATATTATTTTTAAATTTTAATTTATTTTTAATTTACTTTTTTTATATGATTTTAAAATTTTTATTATTTACTCTGCAGGAGTCTATTTAAATATCATGGTATTATGCAATCGCAATTTTCTGCAATATTGTAAATAAATGATTTATTATTTTATAGAAGAATTCTCACCTACAATTTGAAAAAATCTCATATAAAATGCATGTTTTTCACTTATGTGTATAAAAGCAATTGGGATTCTGGGGTGCGAGCTCATCTGACAAATCTCTGGCTGCTTTCTTTTAGAAACAGCGCCTCACCTGTCCACTGGTTGTGTCTGGTATTGCAGCTCAGTAACCATTCAAGTGAAAAAGTCTGAGCTGCAATACCTGGCATAACCTGTGGACGATGGTGGTGCTGTTTTTGGAAGAGAGGAGTTTTTTATAAACCCTGACAACCCCTTTAACAAGTGAGACATGACCGTCAAGCATAGAGGCACAAGAAGAAAGGATCGTTGTTTCTGTCCTTGTAGTCTATGACTAAGTTTATGACTATACATGAGAGAAATGACGGATAACAGAGTCAAGTGGAATTACTCACCCCAAGATCCACAAAGGTCTTCACTGCGTTTTTCACGAGGCACAAAGTGGCGCTTTCAGCTGAAGAGGAATCAGAAGATAAAACTAAGTCACACATATCATGGCTTCTGTAAAAATGGAAATGATAAGAACAGTGTGAACAGCGGCCGACAAAAAAAATCATTACCCTGACAATGAAAACAATACAAAACAGAAACCAACAAATAAGAGTAAAACCTGAGGAGTCTGTGTACTGCCTGTCAAATAGCTAAAGATACGCTCATTTGGCTGCTTCAACCACCCCCATCTACCTTTATGAAGAGGGATGGGGCATGCTCGGTCACCTCCATGAAGAGGGATGGGGCATGCTCGGTCATCTCGATGAAGAGGGATTGGGGCATGCTCGGTCACCTCTATGAAGAGGGATGGGGCATGCTCGGTCACCTCCATGAAGAGGGATGAGACATGCTCGGTCACCTCCATGAAGAGGGATGGGGCATGCTCGGTCACCTCCATGAAGCGGGATGGGGCATGCTCGGTCACCTCCATGAAGAGGGATGGGGCATGCTCGGTCACCTCCATGAAGAGGGATGGGGCATGCTCGGTCACCTCCATGAAGAGGGACGGGGCATGCTCGGTCACCTGCATGAAGAGGGACGGGGCATGCTCAGTCACCTGCATGAAGAGGGATGAGGCATGCTCGGTCACCTCGATAAAGAGGGATTGGGGCATGCTCGGTCACCTCCATGAAGCGGGATGGGGCATGCTCGGTCACCTCCATGAAGAGGGATGGGGCATGCTCGGTCGCCTCCATGAAGCGGGATGGGGCATGCTCGGTCACCACCATGAAGAGGGATTGGGACATGCTCGGTCACCACCATGAAGAGGGATGGGGCATGCTCGGTCACCTCCATGAAGAGGGATGGGGCATGCTCGGTCACCTCCATGAAGAGGGATGGGGCATGCTCGGTCACCTCCATGAAGAGGGATGAGACATGCTCAGTCACCTCCATGAAGAGGGATGGGGCATGCTCGGTCACCACCATGAAGAGGGATGGGGCATGCTCGGTCACCTCCATGAAGAGGGATGGGGCATGCTCGGTCACCTCCATGAAGAGGGATGGGGCATGCTCGGTCACCTCCATGAAGAGGGATGAGACATGCTCAGTCACCTCCATGAAGAGGGATGGGGCATGCTCGGTCACCTCCATGAAGAGGGATGGGGCATGCTCGGTCACCTCCATGAAGAGGGATGAGACATGCTCAGTCACCTCCATGAAGAGGGATGAGACATGCTTAGTCACCTACATGAAGAGGGATGGGCCATGCTCGGTCACCTCCATGAAGAGGGATGGGGCATGCTTAGTCACCTACATGAAGAAGAATGGGACATGCTCAGTCAGAGTAATGAGGCCTGCTCAGCAACTTGAATAAAGAGGGATGGAGCATTCTCATTAATTTAAATGAAGAGGGATGGGGCATGCTCAGTCACCTCTATGAAGAAGAATGGGGCATACTTGGTCTCCTCAATGAAGAGGGATGAGCCATGCTCAGTAACTTCAATACAGAGTGATGGGGCATGCTCAGTCAACTATGAAAAAGGACGGGGCATGCTCAGCAATTTCAATGAAGAGGGATGGGACATGCTGGGTCATCTCTATGAATAGGCACGGACCATGCTTGTCACTGGTATAAGGAGGAATGGGGCATGCTTGGTCACCTCTATAAATAGGAATGGGGCATGCTTGGTCACCTCTATGAATAGGAATGGGGCATGCTTGGTCACCTCTATGAATAGGAATGGGGCATGCTTGGTCACCTCTATAAATAGGAATGGGGCATGCTTGGTCACCTCTATGAATAGGAATGGGGCATGCTTGGTCACCTCTATGAATAGGAATGGGGCATGCTTGGTCACCTCTATAAATAGGAATGGGGCATGCTTGGTCACCTCTATAAATAGGAATGGGGCATGCTTGGTCACCTCTATAAATAGGAATGGGGCATGCTTGGTCACCTCTATAAATAGGAATGGGGCATGCTTGGTCACCTCTATAAATAGGAATGGGGCATGCTTGGTCACCTCAATGAATAGGAATGGGGCATGCTTGGTCACCTCAATGAATAGGAATGGGGCATGCTTGGTCACCTCAATGAATAGGAATGGGGCATGCTTGGTCACCTCTATGAATAGGAATGGGGCATGCTTGGTCACCTCTATAAATAGGAATGGGGCATGCTTGGTCACCTCTATGAATAGGAATGGGGCATGCTTGGTCACCTCTATGAATAGGAATGGGGCATGCTTGGTCACCTCTATAAATAGGAATGGGGCATGCTTGGTCACCTCTATAAATAGGAATGGGGCATGCTTGGTCACCTCTATAAATAGGAATGGGGCATGCTTGGTCACCTCTATAAATAGGAATGGGGCATGCTTGGTCACCTCTATAAATAGGAATGGGGCATGCTTGGTCACCTCAATGAATAGGAATGGGGCATGCTTGGTCACCTCAATGAATAGGAATGGGGCATGCTTGGTCACCTCAATGAATAGGAATGGGGCATGCTTGGTCACCTCTATAAATAGGAATGGGGCATGCTTGGTCACCTCTATAAATAGGAATGGGGCATGCTTGGTCACCTCATGAATAGGATGGGGCATGCTTGGTCACCTCAATGAATAGGAATGGGGCATGCTTGGTCACCTCAATGAATAGGAATGGGGCATGCTTGGTCACCTCTATGAATAGGAATGGGGCATGCTTGGTCACCTCTATAAATAGGAATGGGGCATGCTTGGTCACCTCTATGAATAGGAATGGGGCATGCTTGGTCACCTCTATGAATAGGAATGGGGCATGCTTGGTCACCTCTATAAATAGGAATGGGGCATGCTTGGTCACCTCTATAAACAGGAATGGGGCATGCTTGGTCACCTCTATAAATAGGAATGGGGCATGCTTGGTCACCTCTATAAATAGGAATGGGGCATGCTTGGTCACCTCAATGAATAGGAATGGGGCATGCTTGGTCACCTCAATGAATAGGAATGGGGCATGCTTGGTCACCTCAATGAATAGGAATGGGGCATGCTTGGTCACCTCAATGAATAGGAATGGGGCATGCTTGGTCACCTCTATAAATAGGAATGGGGCATGCTTGGTCACCTCAATGAATAGGAATGGGGCATGCTTGGTCACCTCTATGAATAGGAATGGGGCATGCTTGGTCACCTCTATGAATAGGAATGGGGCATGCTTGGACTTGAACAAACATTGGAACTGAAAATCGAAAATAAAGTCTGCAGTTACACATTTCCATGGTTTTTCTAGAACTTTCTAAACGTCATTTGTAAAAGCACAAGTAGATTTAGTGGTTAGGGAGCGGCTCTCCGCTCTGCGAGTTCAACCTCACGTCTTGTGATCGTTCCATCAGAGAACCCATATGTAAGTACACGTGTAAACAAATCACTTAGAGGCGATGGGTCCCGACTGACAACCCCCAGGGCACGGCATCACTGATCTACAATCACGAGGTGTCAGTGAGGAGATGGACTGAGGAGTCACACTACTGGAGATGGAAGAATAAGACAAGCTGCTGAGACGAGAATTTACTGCAGCTCCAAAAGATTACTCCAACACTGCCCCCCGGTGCTTTCCTCCGGTACTGCAGCCAAAAACATTCAGAGGCAGAAATCAAAGCCACGGCTGCTCCAACAGTCCGCACTGATGTCACAATCTACATCCAAAAAACACACTTAAGATGAGGTGGGGGATGGGATGCAGAACTGACAGCCACCTGGCATAGTTTAAGGAGTCTAAGGTCTGTTTCACACTTGCGTTGTGGCATTCCGGTTTTGAGATCTGTCAAGAGAATCTCAAAACCGGGCCAAAACGGTTCAGTTTTGTCCCCATTCATTTTGTGTTTTATCTGCAAAACGGATCAAACCAGAAGCGGCAGCAAAATCAATGTAAGTCAATGATGACGGATCCGTCACCCATTGACTTACGTAAAATGATTTTAGTCCGGATCTGGTTTATTCTGTTTCGATGAAACCCAACTGCATCCAAATGGAACGGATGTGTTAACATCACACGGAACCGGTTTGGTCCGGTTTTGAGACCCTTTCCCAGATTTCAAAACCGGAAAACAAAACACAAGTGAGAGACAGGCCTTAAAGAGACTGTCATTTTGGAACTGGAAGTTGGAAATATGGCGCCATGCCGCACTGCATCATGGGTCTGAATCGGGACCATATACTTCTATATACATGCAGTCAACAGCCGGGGAGGATATGTGCTGTATCCTTCACTTTCAGGCTTAGAGCGCCATCTGCTGTACGGTCTGTTGTACTGTTACAGAGAAATGTACCAATAGAAGAGTTTACTGAATCTCAGCATTTATTGCGAAGAACTTTCACCCCGTTCTGATAACCCCAGGACTCTGTGGGGCTGGTATGGTAATAACTACTCCCCCCATCATCAGGGCACACTACTTACTATAAACGGCGACTTTCCTCTCGGTCCTGGCCAGCAGGTATTTGTGCAGATTCTGGGTGAACTCTCTTTCTGTAACGGGTCCAGTGAAGTTATGGATGAATGATGCCGCTGAGCTGTACGCTTCCAGGATCGGGCCCAGCAGTCTCTGCAGGAAAGTGATGAAGCTGCGATGCTCCTGTGCTGGGCTCACCTACACCAGAAAGTCACCAGTTATAGTAATGTACATGAAGACCAATGAGAAGAACAGAGCTGGGACTCTCTACGTCAACCCGAGGACTGCTGTGACTAACAGGGGAGGTGGCGACTAGATATGGGACCCTGGTATGACTAGTAACAAGGAGGTGGTGATTAGCTGTGAGTGCCTGCTTTAAACAGCAGAGGGAGGTGGTGAGTAGATGCAGGATCACGCTATGATTAGTAAGGGAGGTGATGACTAGATACAGGAGCCTGCTGTGATTAGTAAGAAAGTGGTGACTAGATACAGGAGCCTGCTGTGATTAGTAGGGGAGGTGGTGACTAGATGGAGGAGCCTGCTGTTATTAGTAGGGGAGGAGGTGACTAGATGCAGGAGCCTGCTGTGATTAGTAGGGGAGGTGATGACTAGATGCAGGAGCCTGCTATGATTAGTAGGGGAGGTGGTAACTAGATGAAGGAGCCTGCTGTGATTAGTAGAGGAGGTGGTGACTAGATGGAGGAGCCTGCTGTGATTAGTAGAGGAGGTGGTGACTAGATGGAGGAGCCTGCTGTGATTAGTAGAGGAGGTGGTGACTAGATGAAGGTGCCTGCTGTGATTAGTAGAGGAGGTGGTGACTAGATGAAGGTGCCTGCTGTGATTAGTAGAGGAGGTGGTGACTAGATGAAGGTGCCTGCTGTGATTAGTAGGGGAGGTGGTGACTAGATGAAGGTGCCTGCTGTGATTAGTAGAGGAGGTGGTGACTAGATGCAGGAGCCTGCTGTGATTAGTAGAGGAGGTGGTGACTAGATGGAGGAGCCTGCTGTGATTAGTAGAGGAGGTGGTGACTAGATGAAGGTGCCTGCTGTGATTAGTAGAGGAGGTGGTGACTAGATGCAGGAGCCTGCTGTGATTAGTAGAGGAGGTGGTAACTAGATGAAGGAGCCTGCTGTGATTAGTAGAGGAGGTGGTAACTAGATGAAGGAGCCTGCTGTGATTAGTAGAGGAGGTGGTAACTAGATGAAGGAGCCTGTTGTGATTAGTAGGGGAGGTGGTGACTAGATGCAGGAGCCTGCTGTGATTAGTAGGGGAGGTGGTGACTAGATGAAGGAGCCTGCTGTGATTAGTAGGGGAGGTGATGACTAGATGGAGGAGCCTGCTGTGATTAGTAGAAGAGGTGATGACTAGATGAAGGAGCCTGCTGTGATTAGTAGGGGAGGTGATGACTAGATGGAGGAGCCTGCTGTGATTAGTAGAGGAGGTGGTGACTAGATGGAGGAGCCTGCTGTGATTAGTAGGGGAGGTGGTGACTAGATGCAGGAGCCTGCTGTGATTAGTAGGGGAGGTGGTGACTAGATGGAGGAGCCTGCTGTGATTATTAGGGGAGGTGGTGACTAGATGCAGGAGCCTGCTGTGATTAGTAGGGGAGGTGGTGACTAGTTGCAGGAGTCTGCTGTGATTATTAGGGGAGGTGGTGACTAGATGCAGGAGCCTGCTGTGATTAGTAGGGGAGGTGGTGACTAGTTGCAGGAGCCTGCTGTGATTAGTAGGGGAGGTGGTGACTAGATGCAGAGGCCTCAAATGACTCCTGGGGAAGTGGAAGATGCTGCTATGCCTACTTTGGTGCTGGCTCCAAGGCTTGGAGTACATGTGATGCAGATTGACTTTGTACAAGAGTTTTCAATTTAATCTACATAGACTTCTTGCCATTAACATGTACAGTGCTGTCTATAGGAGACCGTCAACATGTAGGTTATGAAAATTCTATTCAAAGGTACAGGCTCCTCTGAGCAGGTAATTAACATTTTTTGTACCTTCAGATAACGATCCCTTTGCTCTTCTCCAAAATCGCTGTCTTCATCCTCCTCCTCACTCCTCCAGCGCACGTGGTCCGCCATCTTGTTGCCCCAAGTGGATTCAGTAAGATTTGGGCTCCCATCCTCCTGATCTTCCTTGGATTTAAAAATGAATAAGTCTCTTGAATAGAACCAGATAGGTCACTACAATTTATGTCTCCAATCACACCCAAAGCTGCATTCACACTTCGACTTGTTACTAATTATAATCAATCACAGCCCTTAAAAGGGAACCCGACATCACCTGCTGGCTCCCCATTGACATCAAGCTAGCTGCACCCCTGCCCGTTTCCCCATGACTGACCTCAAGCTAGCTGCACCCCTGCCCGTTTCCCCATGACTGACCTCAAGCTAGCTGCACCCCTGCCCGTTTCCCCATGACTGACCTCAAGCTAGCTGCACCCCTGCCCGTTTCCCCATGACTGACCTCAAGCTAGGCCCGCCCCTGGCCATTTCCCCATGACTGACATCAAGATAGCCGCGCCCCTGCCCGTTTCCCCATGATTAAGTGTTTTTTCTCTCTAGACTAATGCGTCTGAGATCCTGCGCAGGCGCCGTTCTATTTTCAGCATCTGCACGGTGAGCCGAGCTTCAGTGTGCTCGGCTTCGGAGGCTCACTCCCGGGAGTCGGCGCCTGCGCAGTGGACCTCTGAAGTCAAGTACACTGAAAATCAGCTCACGCCACAGACGCTGGAAACTAAACAGAACCGCGCATGCGCAGGAGCTCAGATGCATCATGTCTGAAGGGGGAAATAGGCAGGGAACAGGTAAGCTGCGAATATGCATATGTAGTACCCCAGAGTGGCACTACCATTCCTATACCCTGCTACTGTCTCTAATGGGTAACTATAATGGCATCTTTGTATTTATTCCAGGTCCTTTACATTGTGCATTCCTATTATCACTGTAAAACTGTTGTATTTCATAGTACTGTGTAATGTGCCTAGTTGTCCAGCAGATGGCAGTGTGTATCTGGCAGTGTGAGAAAGATATCTTTAGACAGAATGGAACTTGCAATTCCGTTCTCTCCCTTTTGGGCAGAAGTGGGCTAGTCCTGCTTCCTACCAAGGGAGGGGCTGCAGGAAGTGTTTAGTTAATCTTAGTGGAGTCTAGTGTTGGAAGCAGATGAGTCAAGATGGTGCAGTGAGGGCAATGGCCACCCTTCCTGCAGCAGGAGTCCCTAAAGAGAAGCAGCTCATAGAGCACCCCGAATCCTTGCCGATACTGTTATAGTATCACAAGGGAGTCCCTTTAAAGCCCAACTGAGACCCCGTACTCCTTGTTTCTGGGTGATGCAGGTTTTCAACATCTGCTGTGCACGGTCCGGCTTAAACACTACATCTCCCACAATGCACTTCAGCACCAGATACTAAACTGACAAGAGGCAGCAGTGAGATCCTGCAGCACAGGGAAAGCAGCTCTGGGAGTGACTGGAGCACTGGAGAGGTTACTGTATAACGTGTACAGATTTAGAGCAGGACACAATGGAGTTACCTCTGCCACCAGGAGGACGCCGTATGTGATCAGCCGCTGGACGGCCTCGTGGCAAACCTGGTAGAACATCTGGCAAGGCTGAAAGACAGGAACACCCGTAAGAAGGAGGAGATAGCTTCCTCTGTCCGGATCCCTCAGCTCAGAGTCGGACGGGCCCACCAGAGTATCTGACAGAGAGCTCTGATAATGATGGGCCCATAATAAAACAGGGCCCTTAAAGAGGTTATCCAAACCTGTAACACCCCATCCCCCACAATGCCCGGGCCCCTCATACAGAGAATACTTACCTGGTCCCCGATACCTGTGACTTTCCTGATCACTCCACGACCATCGTTGCGTCTCCCCGTCGTGCAGATGGCAACATTCGGTGAAGGGGATAGGTGCAGAGAATAGTAGGCCGTGATGGTGACGTCACACATGACGCAAGAGGGCAGGTAACAGTCGTGGCCTGCTATTGGCTGCACCTACCACCCCTCCTCTTCCGTTATGGGATGTTGTGATCTGCACGACGTGGAGACACAGCGAAGTACACAGGTGTCGGGGACCAGGTAACTATTCTCATTACCGGGGGCCCGGGCACTGTGGGGGGGGATTACCGGTTTAGATAACCCCATCGTGGCCCCATATACACAGATGGTGGGCCCAAGGGACTTTATTCAGATGTTGCCTCAGCTAAAACTGAACATTGCTCAACGTGGCATAATTGTCACCAGGCAGCGTTATTTGGCGGTTTTATTTGACCACTGTACAGAGATCTTAACTGAGCACTGAGTGACATAACTGCTTGACTACTACATGGCGCTGCTACATGGGTACTGTGTGACAGTATTAACTGACTGGGCATTATGAGGCGGTATTATCTCACCACTGCAGGGTGAAATTACATGAGCACTATGTAGCAGTATACCTTGACCACTGCATGGCACCACTACAAGGGCACTGCTTGGCAGTTTGTTTGCTTTTCTTCACTGTATGGTGCTGCTACATGGCACTTATGAGGTGGTATTTTTTGACCAGTGTATAGTGCTGTTACATGAGCACTATGTGGAAGTATTCTTTGACCACTGTATAGACTCTCTACATGGGCACTATGAGGTGCTATTATTTGACCACTGCGTGGTAACATTACATGAGCACTATCTGGCAGTATAATGTGACCACTTTATGGCACCACTGTACTATTTGCCCACTTTATGGCTCCTCTACATGGGCACTGTATGGTGGTATTATTTGACCACTAAATGGTAACATTACATGAGCACCATATGGAAATATAATGTGACTACTGCATGGCACCCCTACACGGGCACTGTCTTGCAGTACGATTTGAACACTTTATGGGCACTAACTGGCAGTATTATTTAGGTACTTTAGCCCCTGGAGTTCAGGCGATCAATCGGCACCCGGCTGTGGCACCCAGCTTCATCCACATATCATGGCTCTGGCCAGTAAGCGATCACCAGTATGACCCCCGTGGCTCGGGCCCCTCTCACCTTACCAGAGCAATCACTCCTTCATTAGAGAGCAGATAGCACAAGGCGGCGGCGGTGCGGAGCAGTCTCTCCTGGCTGATGGTCCCCTCAGAGGCTCCGAGCGTCACCTCACTCGTCCTCCCGCTCAGCTCCACATGCAGAGCGCTGGCTGTGGAGCAGTAATATCGTCAGGACCATACACTTAAAGGAGCACTCCACCCAAACAACATTCACTCGTAGGAAGCCTTGCTGATAGCTACTTTGAACCGTATATTAGGGAATTGCCTCCTTAGCAATATTCCAATTCATTCTACATTCGTTCCACCAATGTCACACGCCGGGGTAGAGAGTCAATTTACCTGCAGCACCTGGGAGGGGGCAGTAGAGTGAAATCTGCACCGGGGACAAATCCAGCAAATACCGCAAAATATGTATGAAGAACTTTCTGAGAATGCAATTTTCTAATGCGTGATATGAAGTGAATTTAAAGGGTACTGTCACTTTAAAAGTTAACCCAGTCCATATACTAAATAACAGGTGCTCTGCATTTTGGGTTTTGCCTTAACCCAAGTTATGTAACAGAGATGCTCAGTTGTGATGCAAAAACTTCCCCTTTAAGTCCCTATACCCATCTGAAATTACATTGTATCTTATGCTCCAGTCACATCCAGAGCTGCATTCACATTATTACTGCTTAGTCACAACCTGAATGCAGCCCCTGGCATATACTGTACCTGCCCAGAGCAGCTGAGTAGTTTGAATCAGTCTTTTCAAACTAAAGAGTGAATGCAGCTCTGGAGATGACTAGAGCATAGACAGGGTATAACTGAGTAACCTGCACAATGTTATCTATGAGCAGAGATCCGCGGATCCCAAGACTCACCCACAATGGCCTCAGTGACGTAGACGTGAAGGACACCATTGCTATAGAAGTTCAGCTCAAACACAGCTGGGATGTTGGTGTTGGGGGCGATGAAGAACTCGTTGCTGGGTCCGGAGTGGGTGATGACCACAGAGTTCCCCAGGAGGTGGATGGCGTGCATGACCACGTCCTCACAGCTTCCCGAAAATCCCAGGTCAAAGTCCCGAGCCAGGACCTCCTCCTTCATGGAGAAGAAGTCCTCCACCAGCACCGAGAGGCTGACGCCCTGTGGAAACATGTCCGACTGTGGTGAGACATCCAGGGTCAGAGCCATGGAGACAAGCACATAGACCACTACCTACCTCCCGATAGCGGTACAAGAGCAGGCAGGCGACCATGTGGGTGGACATGACGGCGCAGCACTGGTCTGCAGCTGGGGGAGGAATGGTAAGAATGGTTACTCTGGAGGCAAAAACTGAGTCAAAAAGTTACATCAAGATCCAGAAGAATCCTCAGCTGAAGCCTGGAGAGGACCAAGAGGACCACGCTCCACCCATCCCCTGATGCACCATGCTCCACCCAGGATGCTCCAGCAGAGATCTTAAACATTGTATTCTCCTGTCCTACAGTCATCCTCTCCTCTGAAATGTCTGATAACAGAGAGTAATAGATTGTGTTCTCCTGTCCTACAGTCATCCTCTCCTCTGAAATGTCTGATAACAGAGAGTAATAGATTGTATTCTCCTGTCCTACAGTCATCCTCTCCTCTGAAATGTCTGATAACAGAGAGTAATAGATTGTATTCTCCTGTCCTACAGTCATCCTCTCCCCTGAAATGTCTGATAATAGGGATCAATAGATTGTATTCTCCTGTCCTACAGTCATCATCTCCCCTGAAATGGCTGATAACAGGGAGCAATAGACTGTATTCTCCTGTCCTACAGTCATCCTCTCCCCTGAAATGGCTGATAACAGGGAGCAATAGATTGTATTCTCCTGTCCTACAGTCATCCTCTCCCCTGAAATGTCTGATAACAGGGTGCAATAGACTGTATTCTCCTGTCCTACAGTCATCCTCTCCCCTGAAATGTCTGATAACAGGGAGCAATAGATTGTATTCTCCTGTCCTACAGTCATCCTCTCCCCTGAAATGTCTGATAACAGGGAGCAATAGATTGTATTCTCCTGTCCTACAGTCATCCTCTCCCCTGAAATGGCTGATAACAGGGAGTAATAGATTGTATTCTCCTGTCCTACAGTCATCCTCTCCCCTGAAATGTCTGATAACAGGGAGCAATAGATTGTATTCTCCTGTCCTACAGTCATCCTCTCCTCTGAAATGTCTGATAACAGGGTGCAATAGATTGTATTCTCCTGTCCTACAGTCATCCTCTCCCCTGAAATGTCTGATAACAGGGAGCAATAGACTGTATTCTCCTGTCCTACAGTCATCCTCTCCCCTGAAATGGCTGATAACAGGGAGCAATAGATTGTATTCTCCTGTCCTACAGTCATCCTCTCCTCTGAAATGGCTGATAACAGGGAGCAATAGATTGTATTCTCCTGTCCTACAGTCATCCTCTCCCCTGAAATGGCTGATAACAGGGAGCAGTAGATCAGGGTGTCTGGGCTTCCATATTACGCTATACTTACTAAACAGAACGTGATTGGCCAGGTTGGTGATGACCTGCCTCCTGATGGGGCTGTCCACGTGCAGGTCTGGGGTGGCGCTCACCACGCTCTCAGTCACCACATCCGTTGGTCTGAAGTCGTAAAAACACAAACATTTCACAAATCACATCCAAAAACAAGAGGCAAAGCTCAAGCGTTACACAACTTTATACTTATTTTCTACTTTGTGTATTAAATCCTCATCACTTTCAAGACCTCTGCTTACTGTTAGTGACCAGAAGTGTTCTTGTGTATCCATAGAAGCTGACAATCTGTCTCAATCTTCTACATGTCAGAGCAGAGGGTTTGTTACAATGCATCAATATGGACAATCCTCTGTAAGCTAAACACATCAGCAGCACAAATCTCTTTTGTCCTTATAGTTTGTTACAATGTATCAGTTTGAAGTCCAGGCTGATTAACTTACAGGAAACTGTCTATGCTGGACACAAGTGTACCAAACCCTAAGCTGTGAAAAAGTAATGGCATACGTACAAATTTTCAAACCCTGGATATATCTTATAAGGTTACTGTTCACTGCCAGCCAGCAGAGATCTTCAAAAGGATGAAGAAGTGAAATACAAAGTTGTAGAACTTTTCATTGCACATTTCAGGCTGATACATTTTGCTATTCCAACCTACACACACCCGCACAAACCTCTCTCCTGTCCTGACAGTTTGTTACAATGTATCAGTGCAGTGACACGCATCCTTCTGGAGTCCAGCCTGCTTACATCACAGAGGATTGTTCAGACTGGATACAAATGTAGCAACAATGCAACAGGACAGATTTCTGGCCTCTGGATTTGAATAATAATTTATTATTTACAGGCAGCAAGCAGAGATATTGAAAATTTAAGAAAATGATAATAAATAAAAAAACACATCCATGAAATGTAAATCATTGGGGCCGGACCTGGAGGAGAGGATTGCGGGCAGCAGGGCTTGCTCCAGACACACGGGCGCAGGGGTCGGCTTCTGACGCTGAGTCTCCAGATATTCCTATGATAATAAACTCTATTAATCTTCTTCTTACGTCTATCCGATCCCTGGAAAGCTGAGTGACCGCTGACAGGGCCGCCACTAGTTTCCAAGGCTTTTCCAGACTTCAATTTGGTGACCAGCATGAGGATCCGGGGAAAGCTGGGTGATGTATTGCTGACCATATTGGTTGTCACCCAGCTTTCCCAGAATCCGATAGAGCAATGACCAGTCAATAAAGGAAGGTACTGGTATAAATGATGTCATGTCCATTGTCAGGGTTCACTTACTTTAAGAGAGAAGGGCTGTGCAAAGTCCATGCGGACGCAGCCATAGTTCTTCCTCAGCATCCTGAAGACCCCCCTGGCGATGCCCCAGAGACTCTCGTCTTTCTTGGGCTTCCCCTTAAAACATGATGAAAGGTTGGGGTCGCTTTCTTGGACCAGCAGACTCCTCCCACGCCAGTGAGATAAGCGGCGGCACTCACCAGCTGCTCGCTGTTATAATGTCCCTCTATGATACGATCATAGGAAATTCCCACCGGGATGACGAGGACGTCGGGGACGGAACTGCTGCACAGCGTGTCCACAATGACCGACAGCAGGCCGGCTCTGCCGCACGACGTCTTCCCACTCCGGGAGCGTGTCCCCTCCAGGAAGATCTCCAGGAACTGCTGCTGACACAGGAGCTGCTCGATGTACTGGAAGATATAGGGGCGACAGCGTTAATGGTGGGAGCAGGGAACCCCTAGACTGGTGTACAGGGTCAGAAATGTACAGTGAGGAAGAGCAACCAGGAGATAAGTCACCAGCAGGGGGCGCTGCAGGATCAGTGCTGAAGAGGAGGAGGACATCAGCCGAGCTCATTACGTGTGATACTGTCTGCTGAGCTATGTATCTAATCCTATCATGTGTGATACTGTCTGCTGAGCTGTGTATCGAATCCTATCCTGTGTGATACTGCCTGCTAAGCTGTGTATCTAATCCTATCCTGTGTGACACTGTCTACTGAATTGTGTATCTAATCCTATCCTGTGTGATACTGTCTGCTGAACTGTGTATCTAATCCTATCCTGTGTTATACTATCTGCTGAGCTGTGTATCTAATCCTATCTTGTGTGATACTGTCTGCTGAGCTGTGTATCTAATCCTATCATGTGTGATACTGTCTGCTGAGCTGTGTATCTAATCCTATCCTGTGTGATACTGTCTGCTGAGCTGTGTATCTAATCCTTTCCAGTGTGATACTGTCTGCTGAGCTGTGTATCTAATCCTATCCTGTGTGATACTGTCTGCTGAGCTGTGTATCTAATCCTATCCTGTGTTATACTATCTGCTGAGCTGTGTATCTAATCCTATCTTGTGTGATACTGTCTGCTGAGCTGTGTATCTAATCCTATCCTGTGTGATACTGTCTGCTGAGCTGTGTATCTAATCCTATCCTGTGTGATACTGTCTGCTGAGCTGTGTATCTAATCCTATCCTGTGTTATACTATCTGCTGAGCTGTGTATCTAATCCTATCTTGTGTGATACTGTCTGCTGAGCCGTGTATCTAATCCTATCTTGTGTGATACTGTCTGCTGAGCTGTGTATCTAATCCTATCCTGTGTGATACTGTCTGCCGAGCTGTGTATCTAATCCTATCCTGTGTTATACTATCTGCTGAGCTGTGTATCTAATCCTATCTTGTGTGATACTGTCTGCTGAGCTGTGTATCTAATCCTATCATGTGTGATACTGTCTGCTGAGCTGTGTATCTAATCCTATCCTGTGTGATACTGTCTGCTGAGCTGTGTATCTAATCCTATCCTGTGTGATACTGTCTGCTGAGCTGTGTATCTAATCCCATCTTCAGAACATTGTATGGCCGGTGTGTAATCGGCGCTCTGGCACATACCCCATGGAGCAGGTTGCGGTACAGAACGTCCTTCTTGCCGTCTGGGGTCTCGTCCAGTTTCCTTCGGATAAAGAATCCTCCGAGCAGGTGAATTAATGTGCTGTGAAATAAGGAGATGCATGATGAGAGGTAGTGCAGCCGCTGGGGGTAGTAATCCTTGGGATAACATTCACACATCTGACTCTGCTGTGTTGTACTATTTCTTGAGTCTGACATACACAGCTCTGCTACTCCTTGTTATGGGATATCCTGTTATTTGCTTGGTTTAGCTTCCTGATTCATGAACAGAATGCAAGAACCACAGTGCAGACTGACACACAGAGCAGTGCTGGCCACCACTAACCTGAAGATAGGGATGTTCAGGTTGTTCCCGGCGGCGATGTGCGGGGCTTTGATGTTGTGGCAGAACAAGACGAAGGTGAGCAGCAGGTAATCAATGTGCGACTTGTGGACGGGAAGGAAGATGAGAGGAGCCTTCATCTACAGGAGGAGAAAAGATGGTGGGGGTCACATGATCGGCGGTACGGGCAACTAGAGGCCATCTGGGATGAATAAGTCTCCAGGTACCTCGGTGGCCGCTTTCTTCACCATCTCCATCTGACCCTTGTGGATCTGAATATTCCAGAAGAAGCCATTGAAGAGCTTCAGGAGAACCCAGCCCGTCAGTCTGAGGAGAGGAAGAGGACAGCGGCGTAAAACACGTAATGTGGGAAAAGCGGAAAGAGAGGAGAGGGAGAGGAGGGGGATGGAGGTGCAGCAGAATGAGAGGGAGGCGGGGCAGCACACAGACATCTGATTGGCTAAGAGCACCGCACAACTATGACATCACACCAGAAAGTGAGGAATGCAGGAAAAGCACACACGTCACCACATCTACCACAAGATCCCAGATATTACAGAGGGAGCCCTACCTTGGGGGTGGGGACATGCAAATCATTCAGATAAAATATTTAGTAATAAATCTGTTGAGGGATTTGGCCACTCCCACGCGGAGCATCTTTCAGCAGTGCAGGGGAAGGGTTTGCTGAGGGACCAGGAGGAAAAGGACATCGGTCCATGCAGACATTGCACCAGTAAGGAGGAAAATAAAAAAACAAGACATCAGATCCCGCCGGAAGAAAGGAGGAAAAGGAAAACCGAGAAACCAGTGCACCCACAAAAGGAAAACAAAGAAACCACCGGAGAATAAAAAAAGCGAGAGACCAGTGCACCCCCACCGGAGAAACCTGAGAAACATGTGGATCCCATCAGAGGAAAACTAAGAAAGTAACAAATCCCACCAGAAAAAAAAAAAAAAAAAAACTGTGGATCAAACTAAAGGAAACATGATAAACTAGTGGATCCCCTACAAGAAAGCCAGATACCAGTGATCCTACCAGAGGAAAGCAGGAAAACCTTACACTGTCCCACATCTCGTGCCGGGAGAACTGTCCCGATCCTCACGTGATCAACGAAAAACATCCATAAAGGAAAAGTGACGCTCAATAATAAACCAGATACAAAAAGAGCAGAAAACAAAAGTCCACATCCCGCAAAGATCATAAACCTTCACTTCACGACCCTATGTCTCCCACGATGCATCACCTGGGTCTGATGATTAACACCAAGGGCAGCGCCATTCCGCTCGTGCTTACCTGATCATTGCTGGCGATATGCAGGCGACCATTTCCTGCAGGATTTTTTTGGCTTTCCTCTTCACCTTGCTGATAGATTTGGGGTCAGCGGTTCCCGAGGGGCGGTTCTCGGCCGCAACTTCTTCAATGGCTTTTAATACCCTTGAAGACAAGACACAAAGAATATGACGGCCTGAAGTTCACGCCGGTATAAGCGAATGGCGGCAGTCACATGACCAGAACTGCGGTCATTCACTTCTACTGGAGGCCAACCGCCGCACAGCGCCAAATGTATGGTCAAACTGACAGCTCATCTTCTTAAAGGGCCAGTCTAGATTTAGGTAATCACTGAAGAGTGAAATTTTACTTGTATTTCAATTACTCACTAGATTATCTGCTTGCTGTCAGTGAACAGGACCTTACCTGTTTATATTTAGAGGAATACGCAGCACACAGCTGAAGGCCTTGTTACAATGTATCAGTGCAAAGGCCTCTTGAAACTACATACAACAGCGCTTCACACCTTCCTGCCCCAATAGTTTGTTACAATGTAGAGGTAGACACTATACGGAATATATGATACACATGCGTTTTCAATGGGCTCTAGAAAAAGGTATACCGACATACGCCCGACTAATGGAGGCCAGAAGAACATTCTTTGGCCTCCATGGAATGGAGCTTTTCCTAGCGTGCACATGGGGCTGCACGGAACCGAAGATGTATCAGTCCACACTGCTAAAGCTCAAAGGGAATAGTCTAGACTGGATGCAATTGTAACAATTCCTCAGCTGTGAGACATATTGGGTCAGGATGAGGTTTCAGACTCTAACAGCAAGCAGAGATGTTGGAATTGAAGAACAATATCAAAGTTGCAAAACTGTATCAAATCGGATCCCTGACGTCTTTATGAATACACGTTCTCCTTCTGACACTTTGTAACCTCTTATGGCAGCGATCCACGAACGTGTAGTTCTCCAGCAGTTGGGAAACTATGACTCACACATGCTGAGAGTTGTAGTTTTATGACAGCTGGAGAGATAAAGCGGAGCACGGACCACAGGAGACCCCAGTAAACTCAGTGCTACACATTGATACATTGTATTCATATGCAAACCACTAAAGCAGCGCCCCCTGCTGTTCGGACCTGCTCTGGTTCAGCACCGTCTCGGCCATGTTGCTGCAGAACATGCTCTTATTGACATCTCGCTCTTGGACAAACAGCACATAACAGAGGCGACGAGCCAGCCAGCCGCGGTGCCTGCGGGAGAAAACGGGGTGAGGTTAGAGGAGGTGAACACAGGACGCCCCCCTGGCTGGCGCTCACTTACTGGCTGGAGAACGCACCTGCAGAATAAAAACAATCTGATTGAGCAATCTGCAAAATACAGAATGAGCAGACAGTAAAATTCCACAATCCGGCAGAGACGGGGATCAATGCAGAGTGAGAGAGCAACAAATGATTAACAGACAAGAAAATGTCAGAGAATCGCAGTCAGGGTGACATGTAATACAAGGGCCCCCTCCCGCTATCACAGTCACAGGGGCCGCGCTGCGATTAGCAGTCTCCTTTGCCGCCATGTTCGATTTTTCTCATGTAATATAAGTGTTATAGCTCAGGACCACCTTGTGTCTGCCACCGGCCAGCCCTAACATTGTGGATACATTGATGCACAGAACAGGCAGGGCTGGTACTACGCCTAACAGACCCCAGACAGAAGGTCCCGCTCTTTTTGTGACACTTTAGATGTTATTAGACATAGCAGAGCTGGAGAGGGTTCAGAGGAGGGCAACTAAAGTAATAACTGGAATGGGTGGACTACAGATCCAGAAAGATTATCAAAATTAGGCTTATTCACTTTAGAAAAAAGACGACTGAGGGGAGATGTAATAACTATGTATAAATATATCAGGGGTCAGTACAGAGATCTCTCCCATCATCTATTTATCCCCAGGACTGTGACGAGGGGACATCCTCTGCGTCTGGAGGAAAGAAGGTTTGTACATAAACATAGAAGAGGATTCTTTACGGTAAGAGCAGTGAGACTATGGACTCTTTACGGTAAGAGCAGTGAGACTATAGACTCTTTACGGTAAGAGCAGTGAGACTATAGACTCTTTACGGTAAGAGCAGTGAGACTATAGACTCTTTACGGTAAGAGCAGTGAGACTATGGACTCTTTACTGTAAGAGCAGTGAGACTATGGACTCTTTACTGTAAGAGCAGTGAGACTATGGACTCTTTACTGTAAGAGCAGTGAGACTATGGACTCTTTACTGTAAGAGCAGTGAGACTATGGACTCTTTACTGTAAGAGCAGTGAGACTATGGACTCTTTACTGTAAGAGCAGTGAGACTATGGACTCTTTACTGTAAGAGCAGTGAGACTATGGACTCTTTACTGTAAGAGCAGTGAGACTATGGACTCTTTACTGTAAGAGCAGTGAGACTATGGACTCTTTACTGTAAGAGCAGTGAGACTATGGACTCTTTACTGTAAGAGCAGTGAGACTATGGACTCTTTACTGTAAGAGCAGTGAGACTATGGACTCTTTACTGTAAGAGCAGTGAGACTATGGACTCTTTACTGTAAGAGCAGTGAGACTATGGACTCTTTACTGTAAGAGCAGTGAGACTATGGACTCTTTACTGTAAGAGCAGTGAGACTATGGACTCTTTACTGTAAGAGCAGTGAGACTATGGACTCTTTACTGTAAGAGCAGTGAGACTATGGACTCTTTACTGTAAGAGCAGTGAGACTATGGACTCTTTACTGTAAGAGCAGTGAGACTATGGACTCTTACTGTAAGAGCAGTGAGACTATGGACTCTTTACTGTAAGAGCAGTGAGACTATGGACTCTTTACTGTAAGAGCAGTGAGACTATGGACTCTTTACTGTAAGAGCAGTGAGACTATGGACTCTTTACTGTAAGAGCAGTGAGACTATGGACTCTTTACTGTAAGAGCAGTGAGACTATGGACTCTTTACTGTAAGAGCAGTGAGACTATGGACTCTTTACTGTAAGAGCAGTGAGACTATGGACTCTTTACTGTAAGAGCAGTGAGACTATGGACTCTTTACTGTAAGAGCAGTGAGACTATGGACTCTTTACTGTAAGAGCAGTGGACTATGGACTCTTTACTTAAGCAGTGAGACTATGGACTCTTTACTGTAAGAGCAGTGAGACTATGGACTCTTTACGGTAAGAGCAGTGAGACTATGGACTCTTTACAGTAAGAGCAGTGAGACTATGGACTCTTTACGGTAAGAGCAGTGAGACTAGGGAACTCTCTCCCTGAGGAGGTGGTGATGGTAAGTTCACTATAAGAGATCAGGAGGGGCCTGGATGTATTTCTGGAGGTAATAATATTACAGGTTATAGTTACTAGAGAGGGGTCATTGATCCAGGGAGTTATTCTGATGCCTGATTGGAGTCGGGAAGGAATTTTTTCCCCTAAAGTGGGGAAAACTGGCTTCTACCTCACAGGGTTTTTTTGCCTTCCTCTGGATCAACTTGTAGGAAAACAGGAGAACTGGATGGACAGAGGGCTTTTTTCGGCCTTATAAACTATGTTACTATTTCTCTAGTTATAAAAAAAAAAAAAAAAAAAAAAAACAACAACTATCGCCTAGTGTAAAGATAATACTGCCATACACAACCCACCTAATATCGCTATATAGAATCAAAATACTGCCATATGAAACCAACATAACACCACCATATAATACTTATACACAGCCCTCATAATATCGCTATAAACTGCAAACTTAATCCTGCCATGCACAGCGCACATAATACTCCAATATAGTGCCAAAATATATCTTTATATACTGTACAGCCCATATACCACCTAATAGTGCCTAAATAGTACCGTCATAGACAGGCTACACCATACCACCATAAAGTGCAAACAGAATACTGCCATATACAGCACTCACAATCCTACCATATCGTGCCCATAAAATACTGCCATACACAGCCACATCATACCAGCATATAGTGCCAAAACAATACTGCCATATACAGCATTCACCATCCTACCGGATTGTGCCTATGTAATACTGTCTTATAAAACCCACACAATGTTACCATATAATGCCCAAATAATATCGCCAATTGCAGACCACATAGTAACGTTGTAGAGTGCACATATAACTCTGTCATATACAGCCCATGCAATGCCACTATACAGTGCCAAAATAATACCGCTATATGCAGCAGATATAATACAGCGCTCAAATAAAATGGAGCACTCATATAACGGTGTTTAAGACCCTGCCTGATTCATGATACAACAGTGGGGGCTTCCAGGTCATGGGTGGTCCTACGGAATGGAACTGCAGAACATGTAGAGATAATGTCGCCTTTTCTGGGGTAAATCCAGAAACTTAAAACTGTCCACACTCCAGATGAAGAGCCACGACTCCCTGCGCAGGCTGCGGATGACGTAAAGAAGGTCAATATTTGCAGAGAATGTCACCGCCTGCACAGACAGGATGATGAAACACGACAGGCGAGGACACATGTAAACAGCACATCCTGAATGAATAAAAAATATACTAAATACAATGTAACATCTAATGAACACCCTGGATCTGCAGCTGTGAAGTACACAACATACAGGCGTCTTCAGACTCATCCTGCTCATCCAGTTTCCACTAATTGCATATAATCCCTAACATTAGGGAAATTCCGGGAGTCCATCGACCGGTCAGATTTGGTAATTAGACTTTTTTTTTTTTTAATGTTCTGAGGACAGATTTGACCTGAAACTTGTAGTGACCCCTAAGAGAATGAACATCCACATGTTAACGTGTTGTGTTCTCGTCCGGTACTTTGTGCAGGAGACGCAGTCACCAGAAAAAGCACAGGGAATACAGCTGGAGGCAGAAGGCTGTGTACACATACAGGCTGAGCTCACATTGTACAGAGCACTCTGCCTCATCATGGTCCTGGAAAACCCCATACATTTCTTATTATCTCTTTATACAAGTAGGAGGTTTGTTTTGCATAAACAGGACTCCAATTTTCCCAGACACAGACAGAGGTAAATGATAAAAATTTGCCTCCATGAAGTCACCAGTAAAGGAAGCTCAGGTACTTATTGCACAGAGATATACACAGCCACCACTAGATGGAGCTCAGGAGATGACTACATACAGATATATACAGTCACCACTAGATGGAGCTCAGGAGATTACTACATACAGATATATACAGCCACCACTAGATGGAGCTCAGGAGATGACTACATACAGATATATACAGCCACCACTAGATGGAGCTCAGGAGATTACTACATACAGATATATACAGCCACCACTAGATGGAGCTCAGGAGATTACTACATACAGATATATACAGCCACCACTAGAGGGAGCTCAGGAGACTACTACATACAGATATATACAACCACCACTAGAGGGAGCTCAGGAGATTACTATATACAGTCACCACTAGAGGGAGCTCAGGAGATTACTGCATACAGATATATACAGCCACCACTAGAGGGAGCTCAGGAGATTACTACATACAGATATATACAGCCACCACTAGAGGGAGCTCAGGAGATTACTGCATACAGATATATACAGCCACCACTAGAGGGAGCTCAAGAGATTACTACATACACATATATACAGCCACCACTAGAGGGAGCTCAGGAGATTACTACATACACATATATACAGTCACCACTAGAGGGAGCTCAGGAGATTACTACATACAGATTATACAGCCACCACTAGAGGGAGTTCAGGAGATTACTACATACAGATATATGCAGCCACCACTAGAGGGAGCTCAGGAGATTACTACATACAGATATATACAGTCACCACTAGAGGGAACTCAGGAGATTACTACATACAGATATATACAGCCACCACTAGAGGGAGCTCAGGAGATTACTACATATAGATATATACAGCCACCACTAGAGGGAGCTCAGGAGATTACTACATACAGATATATACAGCCACCACTAGAGGGAGCTCAGGAGATTACTACATACAGATATATGCAGCCACCACGAGAGGGAGCTCAGGAGATTACTACATAAAGATATATACAGCCACCACTAGAGGGAGCTCAGGAGATTACTACATACAGATATATGCAGCCACCACTAGAGGGAGCTCAGGAGATTACTATATACAGATATAAACAGCTCATTCTGGTGGTGGCTGTATATATCTGTATGCAGTATGCTCCTAACCTCCCTCTAGTGGTGACTGTATATATCTGTATGTAGTAATCTCCTGAGCTCCCTCTAGTGGTGGCTGTATATATCTGTATGTAGTAATCTCCTGAGCTCCCTCTAGTGGTGGCTGTATATATCTGTATGTAGTAATCTCCTGAGCTCCCTCTAGTGGTGGCTGTATATATCTGTATGCAGTAATCTCCTGAGCTCCCTCTAGTGGTGGCTGTATATATCTGTATGTAGTAATCTCCTGAGCTCCTCTAGTGGTGGCTGTATATATCTGTATGTAGTAATCTCCTGAGCTCCCTCTAGTGGTGGCTGTATATATCTGTATGTAGTAATCTCCTGAGCTCCTCTAGTGGTGGCTGTATATATCTGTATGTAGTAATCTCCTGAGCTCCCTCTAGTGGTGGCTGTATATATCTGTATGCAGTAATCTCCTGAGCTCCCTCTAGTGGTGGCTGTATATATCTGTATGTAGTAATCTCCTGAGCTCCCTCTAGTGGTGGATGTATATATCTGTATGCAGTAATCTCCTGAGCTCCCTCTAGTGGTGGCTGTATATATGTGTATGTAGTAATCTCCTGAGCTCCCTCTAGTGGTGGCTGTATATATCTGTATGCAGTAATCTCCGGAACTCCCTCTAGTGGTGACTGTATATATCTGTATGCAGTAATCTCCTGAGCTCCCTCTAGTGGTGGCTATATATATCTGTATGTAGTAATTTCCTGAGCTCCCTCTAGTGGTGGCTGTTTATATCTGTATGCAGTAATCTCCGGAGCTCCCTCTAGTGGTGGCTGTATATATCTGTATGTAGTAATCTCCTGAGCTCCCTCTAGTGGTGACTGTATATATCTGTATGTAGTAATCTCCTGAGCTCCCTCTAGTGGTTACTATACATACTGTATGCAGTCCCTTCCCCACCATGCCCACAACTGTAGACCTAGAATGAGCAGAGCGAAGTCGCAGGTAGTGTATTTCAGTATAGTAAATGACCCCCTATGTCTGTGCAGCAGATTTGGATCTCTTTATCCATGTAATGATCGCCGCTCTGCAGTCGTGGCTGTATACTCAGAGCCGTGATTGTACGCAGCACTCCTGACTATACTGGAAGCACTGCAGACGGTCAGGGTGCTGCTCAGACATTTCAATAACTCCCAAGTTATATCAGACAAGCTGAGGACAAGCCAGAACTCTGACTGGAAAACCCAAACCCGTCCCACAGCATTCTGAACAGTCTGTCCCTGCACGAGAAGCCAGAAGGGATAATCTCAGATTTAACAATTATTATTTGATAAAACCAGAACAAGGATGAGTGCAGCACAAAGGAACGTACCGCGTGTGGGTCTCATTGATGTAGATTACATTGCGCAGGCCCAGTGATGGGATGCTGGGGTTGTAATAACGATCCTGTAATAAGAAAACAGACAGTGTGACTAAAATACGGTAAATCCGGATTAGCAAATAAAGAAAGCCGACATTAAAGGGATCGCGTCACTTCAGCAAATGGAATTTATCATGTAGAGGAAGATAATACAAGGCACTTACTAATGTACTGTGATTCTCCATATTGCTTTCTTTGCTGGTTTGATTCATTTTTCCATCACATTATACACCGCTCGTTTCCAGAGGTTACGACCACCCTGTAATCCAGTGGTGGTCGTGCTTACACAATATAGGAAAAAGCACCAGCCTCTCTGACGGCCGGGCCCTGGGAGCTCGCATAGGCAAGCATATGCAGCAGCTCCCATCCTGATCACCTGGAATCTGCACAGCAGCGGTGGCCGTATCCCATGCATATGAGCCGCGAATAATGTGATGGAACAATGAATCCAGCCAGTAAGGGAGGCAATATGGAGAATCACAATACATTACTAAGTGCCTTATATTATCTTCCTGCATATGATAAATGCCATTTGTTGAAGAGAAAGAGAACCACTTTTAGCATAAAGTCACAAAAAACATATTATAGCCTACATACAGAATTAATCATCAGTGGGATAACAGTGTACATACATTACATTATTTATTCTGTATTGTTTCTGAGTTACATCCTGTATTATACTCCAGAGCTGCACTCACTATTCTGCTGGTGCAGTCACTGTGTACATACATTACTTATCCTGTACTGATCCTGGGTTACATCCTGTATTATACTCCAGAGCTGCACTCACTATTCTGCTGGTGCAGTCACTGTGTACATACATTACTTATTCTGTACTGATCCTGAGTTACATCCTGTATTATACTCCAGAGCAGCACTCACTATTCTGCTGGTGCAGTCACTGTGTACATACATTACTTATCCTGTACTGATCCGGAGTTACATCCTGTATTATACTCCAGAGCTGCACTCACTATTCTGCTGGTGCAGTCACTGTGTACATACATTACTTATCCTGTACTGATCCTGAGTTACATCCTGTATTATACTCCAGAGCTGCACTCACTATTCTGCTAGTGCAGTCACTGTGTACATACATTACTTATCCTGTACTGATCCTGAGTTACATCCTGTATTATACTCCAGAGCTGCACTCACTATTCTGCTAGTGCAGTCACTGTGTACATACATTACTTATCCTGTACTAATCCTGAGTTACATCCTGTATTATACTCCAGAGCTGCACTCACTATTCTGCTGGTGCAGTCACTGTGTACATACATTACTTATCCTGTACTGATCCTGAGTTACATCTTGTATTATACTCCAGAGCTGCACTCACTATTCTGCTGGTGCAGTCACTGTGTACATACATTACTTATTCTGTACTGATCCTGAGTTACATCCTGTATTATACTCCAGAGCAGCACTCACTATTCTGCTGGTGCAGTCACTGTGTACATACATTACTTATCCTGTACTGATCCGGAGTTACATCCTGTATTATACTCCAGAGCTGCACTCACTATTCTGCTGGTGCAGTCACTGTGTACATACATTACTTATCCTATACTGATCCTGAGTTACATCCTGTATTATACTCCAGAGCTGCACTCACTATTCTGCTAGTGCAGTCACTGTGTACATACATTACTTATCCTGTACTGATCCTGAGTTACATCCTGTATTATACTCCAGAGCTGCACTCACTATTCTGCTAGTGCAGTCACTGTGTACATACATTACTTATCCTGTACTAATCCTGAGTTACATCCTGTATTATACTCCAGAGCTGCACTCACTATTCTGCTGGTGCAGTCACTGTGTACATACATTACTTATCCTGTACTGATCCTGAGTTACATCCTGTATTATACTCCAGAGCTGCACTCACTATTCTGCTGGTGCAGTCACTGTGTACACACATTACTTATCCTGTACTGATCCTGAGTTACATCCTGTATTATACCCCAGAGCTGCACTCACTATTCTGCTGGTGGAGTCACTGTGTACATACATTACTTATCCTGTACTGATCCTGAGTTACATCCTGTATTATACTCCAGAGCTGCACTCTCTATTCTGCTGGTGCAGTCACTGTGTACATACATTACATTATTTATTCTGTATTGTTTCTGAGTTACATCCTGTATTATACTCCAGAGCTGCACTCACTATTCTGCTGGTGCAGTCACTGTGTACATACATTACTTATCCTGTACTGATCCTGAGTTACATCCTGTATTATACTCCAGAGCTGCACTCACTATTCTGCTGGTGCAGTCACTATGTACATACATTACTTATCCTGTACTGATCCTGAGTTACATCCTGTATTATACTCCAGAGCTGCACTCACTATTCTGCTGGTGCAGTCACTGTGTACATACATTACATTATTTATTCTGTATTGTTTCTGAGTTACATCCTGTATTATACTCCAGAGCTGCACTCACTATTCTGCTGGTGCAGTCACTGTGTACATACATTACTTATTCTGTACTGATCCTGAGTTACATCCTGTATTATACTCCAGAGCAGCACTCACTATTCTGCTGGTGCAGTCACTGTGTACATACATTACTTATCCTGTACTGATCCGGAGTTACATCCTGTATTATACTCCAGAGCTGCACTCACTATTCTGCTGGTGCAGTCACTGTGTACATACATTACTTATCCTGTACTGATCCTGAGTTACATCCTGTATTATACTCCAGAGCTGCACTCACTATTCTGCTGGTGCAGTCACTGTGTACATACATTACTTATCCTGTACTGATCCTGAGTTACATCATGTATTATACTCCAGAGCTGTACTCACTATTCTGCTGGTGCAGTCACTGTGTACATACATTACTTATCCTGTACGGATCCTGAGTTACATCCTGTATTATACTCCAGAGCTGCACTCACTATTCTGCTGGTGCAGTCACTGTGTACATACATTACTTATCCTGTACTGATCCTGAGTTACATCCTGTATTATACTCCAGAGCTGCACTCACTATTCTGCTGGTGCAGTCACTGTGTACATACATTACTTATCCTGTACTGATCCTGAGTTATATCTTGTATTATACTCCAGAGCTGCACTCACTATTTTGAGGCTTGCAGAATTGTGAATGCCGCTCTTGATGTGCCTAGAATTAAAATAATGATCTATGAATTATGGTCCCAAAGGATTTCAGGGAGAAATTATTACAGTTCTCACAGGTTTTCTTAAATTCCATGAAAACAAAGCATTTCATTCTAGGTGGTGTTTCCCTTTAAGAGTGAGGAAACCTTTGCACTGTAACAATGTAATAAGTGACAGTTACAATGTTACAGTTGTATATTACAGCACATGAGAGATTAGCCCGTCTGCGCCCCCCTCCCTCGCGCTGCTGGGATTGACCCCGATCCATCTTAAACCTCTTACCCGGCTCTGGGGCGTGCACACGTAACAGCATCTGCCCACGAACGGTCGCTTACGGTTCAGCAAAGTCTCCTTCCACTTCAGTGAAGATGAGGTGAAGACGGCCGGGCTGGAGATGCGCTCGCCCTTAAAGAGACAGCACCAGAAACATATAAATACATTTGTACATACAGTGTGTTATCTATACAGACGAGGCAGAAGTCTGGACGCCCCCTTTTAACTGGTGTTATTTCTAGAAAATTGACTGTGTGAAAATATTAATTGGGAAGGACGATGCAGTATTTGCTGGAGGCAACGTTTTTCGGCTGCCATTTTGAAATCCACCATATTAAATTCAGCCCAGGTTTTTCCAATGGGGAGGGGTCATGTGATATATTGGTCTTACCTCACATTTACGCACAATGACATTGGAAATCTCAGTTTTTACTTCTCTTTACCTGTTTAGGAGTTAAAGGGGTTCTCCACCTCCCATGTAGAAAATGAAAATCAGAGATCATATAGGACATGACAATCACTAACAAAGCTAGAACCAGCCCTGTACCTCACATGGATCCAGAGATCTCCACATTCATTGCTCTGCTAGATTTATATCAAGCTGACAGCTCAAGGGGAGTGTCCTTTCTGCTGCAGCTGAGGAGGCGTGGCATTTCTGCTACAGCTCTCCCTGTCACTGCTAAGGAAGAATCTGAGCATGTGCGACCTTCTCAGCGAGTTGGGCAAAGAAATAAGAAAAAAAAAAAACATGCAGCAGGTGGCGCTATAAGCAAGGTCAGATGGGTCCAGTGCCTGCCATTCTGCCGGATGCAGAATCCAGTCTTCCAGAACACACTTCAAGAACCGCAGGAGACGCCTCGTTACAGTGCTGCAGGATTCGCATTAGTGGGGTGAAGAAGCATGTACCGTATTTTTCGGCCCATAATACATATTTTTTTCCCCAAAAAGTGTGTGTGGGGGGGGAAATGTCTCTGTGTCTCTGCACCCATTCTGGAAGCGCTCATTAGCACCGGAGGACCGGGAAGTGGTGAAGGATCTGTACTCACCGCTTCCTGGTCCTCCGCTCGGCTGTCGGCTGTGCAGGGCTGCGCACAGTGTGATGGCGCTCTGTGACCTCACGCTGTGCGTGCCAGTTCACAGCATAGTCGGAGGCAGAAGTAAGAAGAGCGCAGGCGGAGAGGAGCAGGAGAGGTAAGTGTTTTTTATTTTATAAAACATGAGGCAAAGGGGGCTGAGATAACAAGGCTGGGGGATCTTATCTGAGGTCTGATTGGGGGGTCATTCACATTGAAGTCTGAGCTGAGGTCTTATTAACATTCGGGGGTCTTATTGGGGCTGTCAGCTGAGGTCTGATTAACATTGGTGGTCTGATTGGTGGTCTGACGAGAAGTTTAATGAAAACATTTTTTTTTATGGTCCTCCTCTAAAACCTACGGTATATTACACTATTCTCCGGAGCCCCTTACTACTGCCCGGTGGGGGTCCCTGTGATGTAGCAGGGAGGAGGAGAATGAAAACAAAGTCTGACAACCAGAAGGGACCCACATAACTGAGGTTGTCAAACTTAGGCTGTCCCAAGTCAAAGTAACTGAACCAAAATGGCAGTACTACCCCATTATCAGAAAACACAGTCCTGCATAGATACTAGGCTTTGTCACAGTAATACAGTACTACCCCACACTTTCTACAGCAGCACAGAGGATGTCGTGGTACCTTGTGACAAGTTACTATTGTGGTTACTTATGCAGGTATTATTCAGGCACTGTATGGCAGTATTATTGTGGTTACTTATGCAGGTATTATTCGGGCACTGTATGGCAGTATTATTACTTTTCATTATGCTGGTATTATTCGGGCACTGTATGGCAATATTATTGTGGTTACTTATGCTGGTATTATTCGGGCACTGTATGGCAGTATTATTACTTTTCATTATGCTGGTATTATTCGGGCACTGTATGGCAGTATTACTGTGGTTAATTATGCAGGTATTATTTGGACACTGTATGGCAGTATTATTGTGGTTACTTACGCTGGTATTATTCGGGCACTGTATGGCAGTATTATTGTGGTTACTTATGCAGGTATTACTCGGGCACTGTATGGCAGTATTATTGTGGTTACTTATGCAGGTATTATTCGGGCACTGTATGGCAGTATTATTGTGGTTACTTATGCTGGTATTATTCGGGCACTGTATGGCAGTATTATTATGGTTCATTATGCCGGTATTTTTGGCTGTAGTCCCACATTTCATGGCTCACACTCACATGTCTGGAGATAACGAGGCGTCTGGTTTAATATTTTTCGCACAGGACATTTCTCCGGGTGTATGGAAGACAATCGTTCTAAATATAGTGATATCATTTTCACATCTCATAAAATATTAATTGAATGCAGCAATCAGCGGCCGGTGACTGTAGGTTATGACACGCTGTAATGAGCGGAGCGGCTGTACCCGTCACACCTGTCCGTCCAGAGCTCGCTGCGCGGTGGTGATCATCGGGGGCAGGGAGGTTTCTACACTTCACATCAATGACCCCAATGAAGAACACTAGGTGAACGGCTGATAACCGGGAGCAGCAGCCGGCAGTCAACTACACAACTAAGGGAAATAAAATACATAAAACCGCGACACAAAGTAATCGACTCATGAAGAAGCTCAATGCTGGGGGTCAGATGGGCAGAGTCTCTCCCCCCCATATACACGCCCAGTGCGGGGGGGCAGTCATTCCCAGTACATCATCAGCTGGTCCTGCCAAATACAGCAGGTTTGTCCAACAAGACCCTAATTTATCAGATCTTTAATATAGTCCATCAGTGCGTGATCATCTGACTCTGGGGCCGAACAGTCAGCAGAACCAACGGGTTGTCGGGACTCCTTCACTGAAGTGAATTACTGTACCGGACACCGCCGGAGACTGAAGTGTGGGGTCCTGGTGATCAAATAACGCTGGCCTCATGGAAACTTCTAATTCTGGACAGGCTCTAAGCCTCTGTACGTAAAGAAGAATTTTCCCATTCACTGACAGCAAGAAGAGATCTTAAAAAAATGGGAATGAATTGAAACGCGCAGTATATTAGAAACTTGCTGCACTTCTCGTTATATAACGGTTAAAGAGGTTTTCCGGGGTTTACATATTGAGGACCTATCACCCTGGGGGCCCGACACCTCGGACCAATCTGCTGTATGAAGAAGCTCACTCTGTGAGCGCTTCGGCCTCTTCCTAGACCATGTGACATCATGTTCAACGGTCACATGACCTAGGAGCAGATCGTCAATAGCGCCGAGCTGCATTACCAAGCACAGCTGCTATCAAACGGACGACACTGTGCTTCATAAGCTGCGAACGCCGTGGTCTCCTCAAACAGCTGATCGTGGGGGTACCGGAAGTTGGACCCCCGCCGATCCCAAGGATACATAAATCCTGGAGAACCCCATTAAGTGTCCAGTGACCCCTTTAATAAGAGAGGCTATCATACTGGTCTTTGTTGACACAAATTTAAATCTGAAACATAGTAACAGTTTATAAGGCCGAAAAAAAGCCTTCTGTCCATCCAGTTCTTCCCGTTATCCTGCAAGTTGATCCAGAGGAAGGCAAAAAAACCCTGTGAGGTAGAAGCATCAGAATAAGGGCCCATTCACACGACCGTATGTACATTTCCGCATCTTATCCGCAATTTTGCCGATGATATGCGGACCCATTCACTTTCACACCGTGTGCATTCCGCTTCCGTTTCTTACAGAAGTTCTCCCGCAAAAAAAAAAAAATAAACATGTCCTATACTTGTCCGCAAGAGCGGACAAGTATAGGCATTTTCAATGGGGCGCCCGGGCGTGTGTTGGGCGGCGTTGCGGAACACACGCCAGGCGGCACCCGGCACATTTTTGCGGACCCGCAATATAACGGTAGTGTGAATGGGCCCTAATTCCCTGGATCAACGACCCCTCTCTAGTAACTATAACCTGTAATATTATTACCTCCAGAAATACATCCAATAATAATAATAAATTGCAGATTCCAATGGAGTCACAAACCAGACAACAGGAGACACAATGTAAGGCCCCATTCACACGTCCGTATTTTTGCACATCCTGGAAAACGGTCAGTTTTTTGCGGATCCGTTGTTTTTCCAGGACATCCATTCCGTTTTTCCATAAAAAAACGGAAAGGATGTATCCATATGTCATCCGTTTTTTGCGGATCATCTTTTTTTTTCTCCCCTCCTGGAACGGAATCCGCAAATACGGATGACATGCGGATGCCTTTCCGCATGTCTTCTGCATTTTTTGCGGATCCATAGACTTTCATTGTGCTACGGACTGCAAATTCGGGAGAAAAGTAGGACAGGAGGATTTCTTTATGCGGACAGTCGGAACGGACACACGGATGCGGACACCACGCGGTGTACTGTCCGCATTTATTCGGGACCCATTGAAATGAATGGATCCGCATCCTATCCGCATAATTGTCTGCAATTGCGGAAACAGATGTGGAAAGGATGCGGACACATTATACGGACGTGTGAATGAGGCCTAACAGAAGGTCAGGGAGATTTAATGGCGGCATTCCCACCTTGAACACTTGCAGCATATCCAGAGGATCCAACCACTCAGAAAATCTCTCCATTATTCTTTAAGACAGAAAACCCCTTTAAATAATGTACTGTTTACAGGATTAGGTTCAGCTGCCAAAGACCCCAAAGCAGGCTGACGTGGGGGTAAAAAAAAGTTTAAATGGGTAATTTAATCAGATAACTATTAGATCTCTGGGGGACCCCCTGGAGCCCCCCGGAATGAATGGAGTACGGTTGGGACGTTTCTCCTTGTTTTCTGGAGGCAGCAGAGGACAGCGCTCAGCTATGGCGGGAACTCCCAGGGAAAGGAATGGAGCGGCTGTATGCGTAACGCAGAGGATCTCAGGGGCGTCCTGTGCAGGGATCCGGATAACAGAACGAGTTTCCAATGATGAAGTAAATCTCACCCAGAACGAGGATTTTATTTACCCACAAACATGACGCTTGTGCAAGACGCTGATAATTAATAAAAATTAAAAAGAGCGGCACGCCTGGCAAACTTACCCGACTCTGGGCTTCACCAAACAACCAGGCGTAAGGGTGTGGCGTTCTAATCTCTATTAAAATAGCCGCTGCTCATTTACATATACTATGCTCAAATAACGCAGCCATAATACGTAAAATAATACACTGTGCAGCATCTTAGGCGACTTTCACACCGGCGTTTTTGCTGGATCCGTCATAATAATACAAGCGTCTGCATCCGTCTCTGAAACCATTGTTAGTCACAACGGGGACGGATCCGTTTTCTTTTGTGTCAGAGAAAACAGTGACGCAGCCAAACGGAACAGAATGCATTCTGGTGACTCAGATTCATTCAGTTACGTTTTGTCCTCATCGACAATGAATGAAGCGTTTTCCCTCGCTACTGAGATCCTATGACGGAACTCAATAGCGGAAAGGGAATGCGCTAGTGTGAAAGCGGCCTAAGCTGCGCCACACGATGTAAATCCACCATATAGTGCTCAAATAACACCGCCATTCACAGTCACCAAATAAAACTTGCATACTCAAGACGTCTAATAACAGCTCTGTCCAATGTTTCAAACTAAAAACTAAAAATACTGCTATACTAAGTGTTGGTTACAAGTCATGGGTGGCAGGACATTAATAGCGCGCCCCTCCATGCAGTGCACTGGCCCCGAAATTATCCCATGTGTCATCTTGGAATCCGTTTTGTACATTATATTAGGGATACCTTAGCACAGGGAGCAGCAGGGGCGTAACTACCATAGAGGCAGACCATGCGACTGCTATGGGGCCCAGGGGAAGAGGGGGCCCAGTCTTAGTTGGGATCATCTCCTCTTCTACTGGAGGTGAAAACTTGGTCAGGACTCTGTCCTCTAAAGGAACAACTTTTAGGAAATGAGGCAGAGGAAAAATGGCCCAAGGGTCACTGAAAGGGGTTTAGGTGAAAACCCTTCTGTCCTGTGTGGGGGGCCCGGTCTGATCCTTGGTATGGGGCCCTTACTTCTCTATGTACGCCACTGGGGAGCAGTATACAGCTTTACACCACTGTGTATGAGAACACGCGGCAGTACCCTGCGGGTGTGAAGACATATGCAATCCTTAACCAGCATTACGGATATGCTCACAATATACAAGAAGCCACCAAAAGTAAATATGACAGAGGATACATTATCATTTACAGAAGTCACATTGTTACACTGTGTCGTGCTCCCTGGGGCAGATGTTCCGATATCACTCTGCCAGTTCTCAGGCTGAACGCCATATTATTAAGCCGTCAGTTTCCGACTGGTGGTCAATACGTCGTGCTGGACGCTCCCCTCTACACTGAGCCATATGGTAGTGAGCAGGAGATGAATGACACAGGATCTTACTGTACTCGCCATCCATAGAGAAAAACCCACAAATACAGCGCAACACACAACAGCCAATCAGAAAACACCTCTCATTAACCTATTGCAACCTGATTGGCCGCCAAGGTCACGCAACAGCTTCGATTTATGACACAGAATGACATTCACCAATCACACAGAAGAAACAATCAGCAACAAAGTATCAGAGGGAGAGACGTGGATCCCGGCGTCACTCACCCACTCTTCAGTGCAGTTCTTCAGCCTCCCACGTGTATAATCCACCGAGCTGGGCTGATACGTTATGTCCGCCATCCCCAGGGAGTAACCGGCCTCCTCCATCTCACTCAGCCAAGGATGAAGCCTCCACCGCGGTCACTGCAGCCGTCCCACCGCCGCCCCCTGACGCCAGATGACAATAGAGACCACGTTACAAAGGCAAGAGAGAAAAAAACGTCACTGCATGAAAGGAAGGAATGAAGATAAGTCCTACAGGGACCGTCCGGGGCTATTAAGGACCATAATAATAATAAAAAAAAACTTTAAAAAATTCAACATGGAATAAGAAAAACTGAAACATTCCCTAATAATCTCTAATAATCCCTAAAAAATTAATTTAAATTTCACCTATATATTATAGAAAAATACTGTCTTTTAATAGTTCACAAATATCTTGATATTCTGTATAATACATTTGTAATAGAAAAATGAATAAAAAATATATATTTTTAAATAATATAGAAGTTTGTGATTGTTTTATTTACAATTTATTTTTTTTTTATTTACAAATATACAAGACACTGGAGATTATACACATACAACAAGCAGAAAACACAGAAAATGCAACAAAAATACAGGTTTTAGACATATTAAACAATGCTAACAGGAGGTGACAACAGAGTGACACGGATAGAAGGTGTGAAGAGAAGGACACAGAGCACCCGGCAGTGTCCCTCCAAGGTCACACATGAGGAGGGACTCGGGGACAGGGGTTTATCCGCAGCTATTTATACATAGAGAGATGAAGGAGCCGCTGTAAATAACGTGAGATCTCCAGATCCCCCGGCAATGCTGATGTAATAGTGGCAGCGGTTACAGAGTTGTCAGATATGTATGGGTAAGGGTATCCACCACATGGAAAGTGCCCAGCGGGGATACAAGGTGTCAGTAAGAGCTCATGTGATGAGGAGCAGTGGCCATCAACAGGGAATACACTGTATACATGGGTAGAGTTGTCAGGCAGGCACATAACCATATTTACAGTACACAGCTGGGAATACAATGTATACCACATACATGGGCATAGGGTTGTCAGGCTCCTGTATACACAGCACATTATATACTACATATATGGGCATAGGGTTGTCAGACAGACACACATCCAGAAGGACATCACACAGCAGGGGTATAATGTATACCACACACATGGGTACAGGGTTGTCAGGCTGGCAGCAGGGGGTACAATGTATACCACACACACATGGGTACAGGGTTGTCAGGCTGGCAGCAGGGGGTACAATGTATACCACACACACATGGGTACAGGGTTGTCAGGCTGGCAGCAGGGGGTACAATGTATACCAACACATGGGTAAGTTGTCAGGCTGGCAGCAAGGGTTACAATGTATACCACACACATGGGTACAGGGTTGTCAGGCTGGCAGCAGGGGGTACAATGTATACCACACAAATGGGTAACAGGGTTGTCAGGCTGGCAGCAGGGGTACAATGTATACCACACACATGGAACAGGGTTGTCAGGCTGACAGCAAGGGATACAATGTATACCACACACGGGTAGAGGGTTGTAAGGCTGGCAGCAGGGGGTACAATGTATACCACACACATGGGTACAGGGTTGTCAGGCTGGCAGCAGGGGGTACAATGTATACCACACACGGGTAGAGGGTTGTAAGGCTGGCAGCATGGGGTACAATGTATACCACACACACATGGGTACAGGGTTGTCAGGCTGGCAGCAGGGGGTACAATGAATACCACACACATGGGTACACAGTTGTCAGGCTGGCAGCAAGGGGTACAATGTATACCACACACATGGGTACAGGGTTGTCAGGCTGGCAGCAAGGGGTACAATGTATACCACACACATGGGTACAGGGTTGTCAGACTGGCAGCAGGGGATACAATGTGTACCACACACATGGGTATAGGGTTGTCAGACTGGCAGCAGGGGATACAATGTATACCACACACATGGGTATAGGGTTGTCAGGCTGGCAGCAGGGGGTACTGGGTGCAGCGCTGTCAGAGGAGGGGATTCCTCAGCGTCTATGTTACACATTGTACACAGCACAGGATACAATGTATCAGTAGAAGCAGACACGTGACCTCCGCTGCAGCTGCCGCGCACTCACCTCTCTCCGGCTCCCGCAGCCCAGCACTGCGCCCTCAGCACGCCTCTCCTCCGCTCTCCTCCAGCCGGCGCGCTGCCGACGTCATCAGTGCCTGCCCCAGACTGCAGGAGCAGCCATGATGAGTGAGGGCAACAGGTTTATCCCTATGAGAGACAGGGGGGAATCTGCCAGGAAAAGGCTTGTTTCATTTTTTTCAATGAGTTATGTGATTTAAACACAATTTTCTATAAAAGTAGATATATATATATATATATATATATATATATATATATATATATATATATATATAATTTATTTGAAAACTCTATTTGTTATTATTATTATCATTTATTAGTAAAGTGCCATTCATTCCCTGGCGCATTACATATGATAAGCGGTGCACATACATAATACAGACCAGTTACTGACTGGTACAGAAGGTGGGAGGACTGCCCGTGAGGACTTACAATCTACGGATGGGAGAAAGACACAGTAGGTGAGGGTACGGCTGGTCATGGCGGTATAGTGGCAGCAGGGTCACTGGTTGTCCGCTTGTCTGAAGAGTTGTTTTTCAGGTTTATTTTTCCCTATGATAATAATGCCTATTGCGGACAAGAATAGGACATGCGCTTTGTGGAGCCGCGAAATAGAAGGACAGATGTGGAAATGATTTGGAACAGATGCTGGCACAAAGATACCATCGTCTGAATGAGCCCTAAGGCCCCTTTCACACGAGCGAGTTTTCCACGAGGGGGCAATGCATGACATGAACGTATCACACCCGCACTGAATCCCGACCCATTAATTTCAATCAGTCTGTGTATAGAAGCATTGTTTTTCACACAGCCCTGGCCCGATAGAAGTGAAGTGGGGCTTCAGTGAAAAACACATTGTATCCGGATGTAACCTGCATGTAATGCGTTTTTCATTGATGATTGCTAGGAGATGTTTGTAAGTCTTCAGTTTTTTATCACGAGCGTGAAAAACGCATCAAAATACATTGCACCTGCGCAGAAAAACTGAAACACTGAATGCAATTGCAGACAAAACTGACTAAACGTGCTTGCAAAATGGTGCGCGTTTCACGGAACGCATCCGGAGCCAATCTGTATCGTTCATGTGAAAGAGGCCTAAGTGTTTTGTACTGGATTCTTTTAGTAACGAGGAGACTGTGAAAGGATTGGCAGAGAGAAGAGACAGAATAGTAACGGGGTGAGGGGGGGATTAGTCGGGCGGCAGAGTTGAGGATAGATTAGATTGAAGGGGTGCGAGGGTGCTAGATGGAGGCCACAGAGGAGGATGTTACTGTAGTCCAGGCGGGAGATGATGAGGAATGTCCGAGAGAGATATTTTTGAGTTGGAGGCGGCAGGAGGTGGAAAGCCTTGGATGTGCGGTCTGAAGGACAGGGAAGAATCCAAGGTCACCCCAAGGCAGCGGACCTGGTTGACCGGAGAGCGTGTGCAGCCATTGACTATGATGGACAGGTCTGATGAGGGGAATGAGCAAGATGGGGGAAAAATGATAAATTCTGTTTGATCCATGTTAAGTTTTCGAAAGTGAGAAAAGAAGGAGGATATCAAAGATTGTGGGATTCTGGATAGTAAGGTGGTGATGTCTGGACCAGAGAGGTAGATTTGTGTGTCGTCAGCATAGAAGTGATACTGAAAACCATGGGACTCTATGAGCCGTCCCAGGCCGAGGGTGTAGATGGAGAAGAGCAGGGGTCCTAGGACAGAGCCTTAAGGGTTAGATGCAAGTAAAATATCTTTTCATTATTGTAAATCCTCCATATAATGTTTGGGGTCGTTTTCCTGCTGCAGAATAAATTTGGAGCCAGGCGCCTCCCTGATGGTCTTACATAATGGATAAGTATCTGCCTGGATTTCTCAGTATTTATAAATCACCGCTCCTGACATATCTGTTCCCCATGTAATAACAATTATGTTGTGCCATTCCTGTATTATTCCTGCTAGAAGTTTGCAAATAAATTGCCAACAGTCTGCAGTAAAGGTACAGAGGGGTGTTACCAGAAGCAGGTGTGTGCATGACTCTATCTAATCAGTGTTTCTGGTGTCAGACTGTGCAGGGACACACCCCCAACTTGTTACCTCCCCCCTGTACCCTTACTGCAGACTGCTAGCAATTCATTCATAACTTCCATCTTTTCATACATGGATGTTGCACCTGTGTCCCACCGACAGTTCTGAGCTGATGGCACTACTGGACATCTTCCGACTGTGAAGGGAAGTCAGCATGTCATGCCTTTCATCTAGTGCTCTAAGTTCCCTTGTCTGACCACAGTGGCTAAAGTCCCCAATGTTGCCCGTTTCTTTCTGCTTCTTCACAAGAGCTTGAACTGCACATCTTAAAACTCCAATCTTTTTCCAAAACTCTGCCTGGGAGAAACCTTTCTGACGCAGTGTAACTACCTTGAGTCTTGTTGCTGTGCTCAGTCTTGCCAGGGTGTATGACCTATGGTATAGGATTGTCTTCAACAACCTCATCTTTGTAGCAGAGTTTGGCTTCTCCTCATCCAGCCTCCTACACGGCTGTTTCTGTTTCAGTTAATGACTTGTTTTAATTCACATATAAAAATGAAGATAATTAGCACCTGTTTGGTATAATTGGTTAATCATGAACCTGACAATAATCCTACAAAATCCCAGACTTTGTGCACAACGGGCGTTCATGCCAAATATTGATTGGATTTAGATTTCTCTTCCTTCATTTACTTTGGATTTTGTTCATTGATAAAAAATAACCTATTAACCTTCTGTTATGGATAATGTGGAACCACCGTGTTACAGTTTGGTGTTGGGCCAGACCTGAGGGTGTTATCCTGGCGGTCCCCTGGTTTTCATCCTTTAACCTCTATACTGGGATCTGGCCTTCACTGTGGGGAGCAACCTGGCCACTACCTCTTGAAATAGTCCCGGAGTAGTTGGCAGCTGACACACTGGGTCAGAACCACCTGAAGCACAGGGAAGATCATAAACAGAGCCCAAGGCAAAACACAGACAGAACCAGACTGCCGACAACCAGGCAGAGAACATGCAAAATCCACAGGACACAGTTGAGACATAGCAAATATAGGCGCAGAAACTTAGCAAGACGGAACAGGCACAGAACTCTAGGTCACAGTTTGGATACAAACAGACAAAGCAGGTCAGATACAGAAATTTGGCAAGTCACATCAAACAAGAACTGGAGCTTGGGAATCCATTGGCCAACAGAACTAGGACTGAATTCAGACACATATAGAGAACAAGTGGACAAACGGATCATGTGGTATGGAATTGCTGGTCAAGCAGTTCTCTCATACCCTGTGTACGGGATGAGTATTACAGGTACAGTAGCTGTACACACAGGGTATAATACACATCACACTCGTTGTGGCAGCTCCGCTCGTCGGTGTGCGCCAGGTTTCCCATTTGTCATGTTGTTTTAGCAACAGGATTTGCATTGTCAACTTTATGTAAAGTTCAGATTTCTGTCCATCTTGTGATGAGCTCAGGAGGATTGTCTGCAAATATGTAGCAAAACATGTGGTGATATAATAAGTCTGCAGGGCCCTAATATGTATGTTCTGTGAGGCAGAGAGAAGAACTGGCAGCATCTCCCTCCTCCCCCACTCCACTGTCTACTATTTACTGCAGCTCCCTCCTCCTCCTCCCCTTCTTCATTATTTACTGCACTACTGCAGCTGCATCTCCTTTCTCCCACTTGACTATTTACTGCATTACTGCATCTGTATCTCCTTCCTCCCCCTTCCCTCTTCAGTATTTACTGCATTGCTGAAGCTTCCTCTTCTTCCTCCTCCACTATCCTGTGTACTATTTACTACAGCTCCATCCTCCTCCTCCCCTTCTTCCCTGTTCCCTATTTACAGCATTGCCACAGCTGCATCTCCCTCCTCCTCTTCCATCTTCACTATTTACAGTGTTACTGCAATTGCATCTCTTTCCTCCTGCTCTCTTCTTCCTACTATTTACTGCATTGCACCTTACGCTCTTCACCGGTTACTGCATTCTCTTCTTCGCTCCCCCCTCCCAGTTCCGTCTTCACTATTTACTGCACTCCTCCTTCCCCTCTTCCTTCTTCACAATTTACAGCATTACCACAGCTGCATCTCCCTCCTCCCCCTTCTTTCTTCCCTATTTACTGCACTCCTCCTCCCCCTCTTCCGTCTTCACTATTTACAGCATTACTGCAGCTGCATCTCCCTCCTCCCCCTCTTCCGTCTTCACTATTTACAGCATTACTGCAGCTGCATCTCTTTCCTCCTGCTCTCTTCTTTCCACTCTTTACTGCCTTACTCCTTCCCCTCTTCACCACTTACTGCTTTCTCTTCCTCGCTCCCTCCTTTTCCTCCACATGATTCTCCCGATTCCAATGACAGAACATTCACATTCAGTAGAATGAGACGTCTTTTGAAAAGCTGGATTTGAACTGCTTGCTGTCAGTGAGCGGGGACATTCTCTTTTACATCTGGAGGTTGACAACCTGTACGGCCCTACTATTTATTTTAGCTGATACATTGTAGCAAATTATCAGCCTGTGCGGCTGATTTATCTCACAGAAGATTATCTAGACTGGATATATCTGTAACAAACCCTCAGCTGTGAGAACTATTAGGTCAGGATGGGGTCTCAGGCCCTGGTTGAATGTTTCCATTCACTGACAACAAGCCAGAACCTTGATAATGATGAGGAACTGTAATGCAAAATATATAAGCCCAGGGTCGGACTGGGGTGTCTAGGGCCCACCAGTAAAATTCCATCTGGGGGCCCACATGCATATGCTACCTGTCCACACTATCCAGTCTTTTATATGGACATAGGCAATGTACTGCATAGCATCTTAGGCATCCTATTTATAGGTCAGTCTACTGTGCCATGTGTCACTTGTGCAGGAGGTGGGGGACTAGAGGCCTACCTAGCTCAAGGGCCCACTGGGGGATTCACCTGTTCCCCTGTGGGCCAGTCCGAGCCTGTATAAGCCCATGGCAGAACCTTTTCTGCTGCTCTGATTCTTGTTTACCGTCCGTCTTCCTCCGTTCCCTCCGTGCTCACATCACGCCTCTCATGCAGTCAGCAGCATCTTCTCACCATATGGCAATTTAAAGCTGAGTAGAAACACTGAGATCTGATTATATCTCTGAGCCGCTTTTCTCTCCCTCAATTAACGTGTTTTTCCCTCCAGTACCGGGCAGGTAGCTGCTGATGAGTCACATTAGGAGGCAGCTGGTATTCAGCGCCTCCACCCTTATAATCATCTGCAGGTTCCTGGCTGAATGTGCTGAGCTCAGGTCTCTGAAGGCTCCTCCATCATCTGTAATAAATCACCGGCCGCAGCTGTTACAGCGACTGCAGCAAGCAAAGCATTTCTTACAAACAGCCAGCAATAAGTAATGGTGCACTGTAATATCAGAAGGAACACGAAGACTGGTCTGCTGAGGCCTCTTCTCTCCTTTCTTCCTACATCCCTCCCTTCCTTCATCTACCTTCCATCTCTTCTTCCTTCCTTCCCCCCATTCTTTATCTTCTTCCTCCTTACCCCTTTCCTTCCTTTTTGTGCCTCCCACCCTTCATCCTCTCTCTCTCCCTTCCTTCGTTTCTTATTTCCTTCTTTCCTCCTTCCATCCTTCATTCCTTCCTTCTATCTTTTCTTCCTTCTTCCCATTCTTTATCTTCTTCCTCCTTACCTCCTTCCTTCCTTTTTGTGCCTCCCACCCTTCATCCTCTCTCTCTCCCTTCCTTCGTTTCTTATTTCCTTCTTTCCTCCTTCCATCTTTCATTCCTTCCTTCTATCTTTTCTTCCTTCTTCCCATTCTTTATCTTCTTCCTCCTTACCCCTTTCCTTCCTTTTTGTGCCTCCCACCCTTCATCCTCTCTCTCTCCCTTCCTTCGTTTCTTATTTCCTTCTTTCCTCCTTCCATCCTTCATTCCTTCCTTCTATCTTTTCTTCCTTCTTCCCATTCTTTATCTTCTTCCTCCTTACCTCTTTCCTTCCTTTTTGTGCCTCCCACCTTCATTCTCTTTCTCTTCCTTTGTTGTTTCTTTTCTCCTGCCCTCCTTCATTCCTTCCTTCTTTACATCCTTCCTTTTCATCTTCCTCCCTTCTGTATTTCCTTCCCTTCTTCCCTTCCTATCTTCTTATTATCACAGAAAAAATCTATGAATAAAACTTAACATTTATTCCAGACCAATTATATAAAACCTCATGTTAAAAATTAGACAATTCATTAATCACAATAATAAACAAAGAGCCTAATACTCAACCTTGGGGTCCAAGGATTGATACAAGAGGAGCTCCGCGCAGCCGCTATGATACTATGTTCTTACCAAGCCCTTCTTATATAGGATTCAGTCATCTATAATGTACTTCAGTGCAATCACATACAGACTAATGCTCCTGGATACTCCTGGTACTGGTGGGGTCAGGACAGATACCAAATGCTCCTTCATAGGAATAGGGTCAGGACCAAAAATAGTTGTTTCTTCAGCTACCTATGCCTAAAAGCAGAACACGCACCCGCCAGGGCAACCCAATTTTCGGTGGCTAAGATCTCAATGCCCCTGTGGTGACCCTGCAAAAAACTAGGCTTTAAAAATCCCAAACTCATACTTTGTAAGTCCCTTCCTTCTTTCCTTTCTTCCTGCCATTCTTTATTTCTTCTTCCTCCTTACAGTTTCCCTTCTTTATTGTGCCTCCGAGCAAAACTCACAGAAGCAAAAGGATAAAAAAGGATAAAAAACATCCTGCATGATGTGATAATGATTGCGGATGTCAGTGGCTATATATATCAAAGTAAATCACAGAAAAAGGGTTTTAGTGCACAAAAATAGATGCAAACAATATATACTGTATAAACTAAGACCTCATTCTGATATGATAAAATCTGAGACTCTTAGCCAATATATTTTGATCAAAACACATCTGTGCCCACCTACCCAGCGTCACGGTGGTCTCAGGTCAGGCAGGTCCTACGCTAAACCTAACTATGCCGTTGGGCATCTATATCTGCGCTCTTAGCTTATCATGAGTAGCATTCTTGTGCACTTTTGCTCTTCCTATCAAATTGAGCGCCTTGATTGCGTGGTACATATAGGTGTGTTTGCTCCTCCTCTCATTGGTTGCTGTATGCACATAGAGGTCACTAGGAGCAACACGCCTATATGTGCAGTGTCCACGCTCCTAGATATAGATGCCCAACGGCATAGTTAGGTTTAGCGTAGGACCTGCCTGACCTGAGACCACCATGACGCTGGGTAGGTGGGCACAGATGTGTTTTGATCAAAATATATTGGCTAAGAGTCTCAGATTTTATCATATCAGAATGAGGTCTTAGTTTATACAGTATATATTGTTTGCATCTATTTTTGTGCACTAGAACCCTTTTTCTGTGATTTACTTTATTGTGCCTCCCACTCAAACTCCTCTCCCTTCTCTCCATTCCTACCTTACCCCTCCCATCCTTCCTTCCTTCGTACTTACCTTCTTCTTCTCCTTTCTTACCTTCCTTATTTTCTTCCTTTTTCCTCCCTTTCTTCTTCCCTTCCTCCCAACCTTCTTTCCTCCCTTCCTTCTTATCTTCCTCCCTTCCTTCTTATCTTCCTCCCTTTCTTCCTTTTTTCCCCTTTTTTCTTCCCTTTTTTACCTTCCTTCTTTCTTCTTATCTTCTTTCCTTCTCCCCTCATTTCTTACCTCCCTTCCCTCCTTACTCCCTTTCTCCTTTGCTCCCTTTCTTCTTTGCTTCCTTCTTTCCCCATTTTCTCTCTTCCTTTCTCCATTCCTTCCTCCCTTTTTCTTCCTCACTTTCTTCTTCACTTCCTTCTTTCCCCATTTCCTTCTTCCTTTCTCCCTTCATTCCTTGCTTCCTTCTTCCTCCCTTTTTCTTCCTAACTTTCTTGTTTCCTCATTTCCTTTCTCCTTCTCTTCTTCCCTGGCTTCCTTTCTTCCTTGGTTTTGTTAGTTGTCACCCAGCTTTACCAGTGTCAGATTTGCCCTTCAGGTCGGTGGAAAACAAAGAGAAACTCCTGAATGTCATTTGTTACATTGTATTAGGAGAGGACGACGCTAGGACTTATATTTATGGTGACTTTTTTTATTTGTAAAGGGTTAACTAAGAAATGAAAGCAGATTATCTGGTAAGGTGAGATGGTTGAGGTCTTCCAGGACTTTGGACGTCCTAGGACTTGTTCACCATCAGTTTCTGTGTCCACTACATTCCCACAGTGTTCTGCCCAGAGAATTTAATCCGCGCTAATCTATTTTTGTTAATATTTTGGTGGCGCTTTAACTGCTTCTTTGTTGGCGGTTCTCCTCGGCTTGTGTGAATGAGGTTACCGGGGAAACATCCACTGTTCTGCCCCCACCAAGCTGACTGCTTTCTATACAGAAACAAAGGAGACAAAGGCTGCTTGTCCGAAACTGACCAAAGATTCTCCTTAATTGGCCTTTATTCAGCTGAATGCATTTAACCTCTTAAGAGCCAACACAGATCTAATGACAAATACACAAAACCTATGTATCTAATCCTATCCTGTGTGGTACTGTCTGCTGAGCTGTGTATCTAATCCTATCCTGTGTGATACTGTCTGCTGAGCTGTGTATCTAATCCTATCCTGTGTGATACTGTCTGCTGAGCTGTGTATCTAATCCTCTCCTGTGTGACAGTCTGCTGAGCTGTGTATCTAATCTTATCCTGTGTGATACAGTCTGCTTAGCTGTATATCTAATCCTATCCTGTGTGATACTGTCTGCTGAGCTGTGTATCTAATCCTATCCTGTGTGGTACTGTCTGCTGAGCTGTGTATCTAATCCTATCCTGTGTGATACCGTCTGCTGAGCTGTGTATCTAATCTTATCATGTGTGATACTGTCTGCTGAGCTGTGTATCTAACCCTATTCCATGTGATACTGTCTGCTGAGCTGTGTATCTAATCCTATAATGTGTGATACTGTCTGCTGAGCTGTGTATCTAATCCTGTCCTGTGTGGTACTGTCTGCTGAGCTATGTATATAATCCTATCCTGTGTGATACAGTCTGCTGAGCTGTGTATCTAATCCTATCATGTGCGATACTGTCTGCTGAGCTGGGTATCTAATCCTATCCTGTGTGATACTGTCTGCTGAGCTGTGTATCTAATCCTATTCTGTGTGATACTATCTGCTGAGCAGTGTATCTAACCCTATCCCATGTGATACTGTCTGCTGAGCTGTGTATCTAATCCTATCATGTGTGATACTGTCTGCTGAGCTGTGTATCTAATCCTATCCTGTGTGATACAGTCTGCTGAGCTGTGTATCTAATCCTATCATGTGTAATACTGTCTGCTGAGCTGTGTATCTAATCCTATCCTGTGTAATACTGACTGCTGAGCTGTGTATCTAACCCTATCCCATGTGATACTGTCTGCTGAGCTGTGTATCTAATCCTATCCTGTGTGATACTGTCTGCTGAGCTGTGTATCTAACCCTATTCCATGTGATACTGTCTGCTGAGCTGTGTATCTAATCCTATCATGTGTGATACTGTCTGCTGAGCTGTGTATCTAATCCTACCCTGTGTGATACTGTCTGCTGAGCTGTGTATCTAATCCTATCATGTGTGATACAGTCTGCTGAGCTCGGGCCTTGCGTCTTGCTCAGAGCTGTAATTACAGACTTGCAGACAATTCATTTGTGTCTTATTGCGGAGGATACATATTCGTCGTCTCTATGGCGACCATTGTCCCCGGGATCGGACGGTGAATGGTTTCCAGAGAGACTTTGTTGTTGATACTGAAAGTTCTTAAACTTCTCTTCTCCTCTGAGTCCAGGCGCCGGGCACACAGTGCGGGGCATTCATGGCTCTTCCTGGTACCAGGGGCCTCTCTGGGGCCCATTTCAAGCTGCCAGGGATTCAGCACCCCGCCCTGCGCCTGGGGGACCCAGAAAGCCTGTCAGTGCGGGGGTTCTCCAGATGTGAGGGGAGGGGGGAGACCAACCTGCAACGAAATGTGAAGACTTACCGCACCCGAGCAGCTGGACGACTGGAGGAAGCTGGACCACTGGGCCAATACTGGTAAACCTGGAGCATAACCCCCATTATTTAGTAAGGATTTGCAACCAAGGGTCTGCGATTATACATCCATAGTCAAGATCTCTGTTAGCTGTCAGTGAATGAGAAGATTTAGAGGCTGAAAACCAGGACTGACCTAGTTTTCTGAACCTCCTTCCTGACACCCAAAGGGTCAGATTTTACGTTTGCGCCATATGTATAAAGTCAATGTGCCTCTATTCCGGAATCATAAGTGTGTCAGAAAAGTGGGAGGAGCTTAGAAGTTGCACCAAATTCCAACCTGGCATTGATTTTAGTTCATGCCAACGTGAATCTGCACTGGGGGTGAGACTGGTGCCTGCGTCATAGATTTCCCCCGTTTTTGCATTTTTATTGTTGACTTTTAGGCCATTTTGGGTCCTTGTGACGTTCTTCAAATGTGTGTGATGGAGGCCTGATACTTCTCACAGCTGAGGGTTTGTTACAGTTGTATCCAGTCTTTTTAATCCTTTGTTAGAGAAAAAAAATCATCAGAACAAACCTCTCTCTTCTCCTAATAGTCACAATGTATCAGTCTTGATTGTTTATGTCACAGAAAACTGTCTGAATACAATTGTAACAAACCCTCAGCTGTGAGATGTATTAGGCCTGTGCAGTGTTTCTGTCATGGGATGAAAATGCAAATTTGCAAATTCACTGAAAGCAAAAAGATATTGAAACTTAGCGCTCATGCACACGACCGTGCCCGTAATACACCGGCACCGACCGTGTGCACGCCGTATCAAGGATGCGGACCCATTACAGAGTGCTTCCGTGGGTCTTCTGTCTGTGCCTTCGCACTGCAAAAAAGTTTGCGGTGCAGACCGTCGGATGCGGATTGCGGACCCCATTCAAGTGAATCGATTCGCGATCCACATGCAGCGGCCCCACGATCGCTGCCCATGCATTGCCCAAGTTGCGGAAGTTCACATTTCCGTTTTTCAGTGACGTGTGCTGTCCGCATTTTCTGCGGGTATAACACGTACCCATTGATTTAAATGTGTCTGTTCACATTTCAGTAAAAATCACTGGGACATGCACTACTTTTATCCCTGATGTGGACCAAGCACGCCCTGACACAGATCCATGTTGTATCCGTTTTTCACTGAAGACTGATAGGAGAGTCTTTGGAAATTAATTTTCAGCTGAGCAACGTCATTAATGAATTACAGATGACACACGGATGGTAAAAACGGACACATGGACCAACCACGGAACCTTCACGGATGAAAGACGTATGCTTTTTTTTTCGCGGACGTGACACTGACACGGAAATGTGAACGAGGCCTAAAAGAACACTGGATTCACTGCGTTATGTGTATTGCAGAGGCCAGAGGGGGCGGAGCATGACTGTGGGATTCAAAGGACAGTACAGTTAGAAGCCAGGCCCCGCCCCTTCAGACCCTGCACTAGATAAAATGTATCAGTTCGTGGATTGTTACTTTAGCTTTATTTACATAACATCTCTATAAATCGTTAGATCTGGGCCCCATCCTGTGGATACCGATCACCTCGGAGGGCAGACGTATCCCTCACCAGAGCCCATTCCCTGCTGTTCCCTTATCTGAACTTTACTATATCCTCACTTCTCTTTCATCACTTTTCTAAATTATCACTTGGATAGAGAAGTCTCCTCTCCGGGCGTCCTGTGTGCTCATCGTAGAATAGGGGCGGCCATTGTCCGGCTGATGATATCTGCAGCCGGCTCTGAGGAATTGTCCTTCCCAGCCGAGGAGGTTTTATGTGACTTTCCTCCTTACCGCACATTGGCACACGATGTCGCTAAGTATATATAGTATATATAGTGCCTCCATATAGCATCCTATACCGCCCTAGAAGCAATGCCCCTCAACACTTGAGTACTCTCCTAGTATTGCTCACTTTGGGGCACATGTGAACGAACCCTGGACCCTTTAGACCAAGAGTCAGCACTCCAGCTGCTGTGAAACTACAACTCCCAGCATGCACATTTGCTCAGCTTTCCTCAGAACACCCACAGATATGAATGGAGGCCACAGACCACAGGAATACGGCCACATTCACACAATGCAGCCAGACTGAGTCTATGTTCAGGCAAATGTGTATACTACAGAATGGGCGGTTCGTTGTGTGAATGTGCTGCCTCCAGGGGCTCAGAAAGTGTAAGGTGGTAGGAAGCTGCGCACAGTACGAGCCGTGATGGCGGCACCACTATCATGTCGTCTCATCAGCCCACGTGGTAATTGCAGATAGAAAATACTGGGAGCGAAATGGAAAAGCAGAGAAGGAAGAAGAAGCCGCAGCGGATACAAGATCCCAGCTGGAGACTCAATGTGAAGAGGTAAGTGACTGCCTCACTAGGTGGTTTACTGCGCATAGGGGTTAATGTACTTATTTTCTTGGCGTAGAAAAAGTTTAAAAAAAATTGTCACAAGCAGAAGTGGACTGGGAGCTTAAAGTGGCCCCAGAACGAAACCTGAAAGAGGCCCCATGTTGTTGGTGGGTGCAAATTAACAATACTGTAGTGTAGCACAAAATGCTGACCCAGCAGAACCAAAAACTGCCACCCCGCCACAGTATTCAACTGTATCACCGCCCTGAGGCATTACATGAATTCAGGAGGACACCGGCGACCACCAGCCAGGAGATTAAGTACCTGATGCTCCTAGCATTCATTACTAAGGAGAGCATCAGGTCGTTGGATGGACCCCTACATATCAGCCCACCAGATTATGGCCAATCCAACCCTCGTCACAAGAGAAGTTTTGCAACAAAATTTGAGACTCTTTTTTAGCTTTTCCAAAAACTGTGAGGAAGGAGGTGGCCCACTGGTCGTAGAAAACTTTTTATGCCAGTTTCTAGCCCTGAATCATCATACATGACCCCTACTGTGCACATACATCACATTGCTTATCCTGTACTAATCCTGAGTTACATCCTGTATTATACTCCAGAGCTGCACTCACTATTCTGCTGGTGCAGTCACTGTGTACATACATTACTTATCATGTACTGATCCTGAGTTACATCCTGTATTATACTCCAGAGCTGCACTCACTATTCTGCTGGTGCAGTCACTGTGTACATACATTACTTATCCTGTACTGATCCTGAGTTACATCCTGTATTATACTCCAGAGCTGCACTCACTATTCTGCTGGTGCAGTCACTGTGTACATACATTACTTATCCTGTACTGATCCCGAGTTACATCCTGTATTATCCTCCAGAGCTGCACTCACTATTCTGCTGGTGCAGTCACTGTGTACATACATTACTTATCCTGTACTGATCCTGAGTTACATCCTGTATTATACTCCAGAGCTGCACTCACTATTCTGCTGGTGCAGTCACTGTGTACATACATTACTTATCCTGTACTGATCCTGAGTTACATCCTGTATTATACTCCAGAGCTGCACTCACTATTCTGCTGGTGCAGTCACTGTGTACATGCATTACTTATCCTGTACTGATCCTGAGTTACATCCTGTATTACACTCCAGAGCTGCTCTCACTATTCCGCTGGTGCAGTCACTGTGTCCATACATTACTTATCCTGTACTGATCCTGAGTTACATCCTGTATTATACTCCAGAGCTGCACTCACTATTCTGCTGGTGCAGTCACTGTGTACATACATTACTTATCCTGTACTGATCCTGAGTTACATCCTGTATTATACTCCAGAGCTGCACTCACTATTCTGCTGGTGCAGTCACTGTGTACATACATTACTTATCCTGTACCGATCCTGAGTTATATCCTGTATTGTACTCCAGAGCTGCACTCACTATTCTGCTGGTGCAGTCACTGTGTACATACATTACTTATCCTGTACTGATCCTGAGTTACATCCTGTATTATACTCCAGAGCTGTATTCACTATTCTGCTGTATAGTATAATACAGGATGTAACTCAGGATCAGTACAGGATAAGTAATGTATGTACACAGTGACTGCACCAGCAGAATAGTGAGTGCAGCTCTGGAGTATAATACAGGATGTAACTCAGGATCAGTACAGGATAAGTAATGTATGTACACAGTGACTCCACCAGCAGAATAGTGAGTGCAGCTCTGGAGTATAATACAATGTAAGATATCTCATAGATCAGTACCAGTTCCTGTATATTATTAGGTGAGATGAAGAGTCTGGTGTTTTATGATTTATGCTCTTATTTCAGCTGAAGTTCCAGCTGTTGGAAAAGATAAATTCGGGTGGATTCTACGATTTGAAACGATTGTTTTTGTTGCACGACCCAGAAGGCAGAGGAAGAGTGAGCAGGTAGCGGTATTTATAACTCTTCCTGACACTTGGATTTATCAGCACCAAAATAAAATATCCCCAGTGAATATAAACCTACATTGTCCTCTTCTGTCCTATTTGGTTAAATATCTATTATTAGGAAAGCTGGGTTACTACCAACACGGCCTCCCTTACAGCTTCTAAGAAAATTGTCTCCCAGCTTACCCGGGTTGGAAAACTTTCTAATCTAGGAAAACTGGCTAATAGTGCCTGTAGGGGTCAGTGATGGTGGCCGTATTGGTCAGCACCCAGCTTTCCCCGAGACCGATATTACTAGGAAATGTCATACTTTTGTCATCTATTTTACTGGAAAGTTGGGTTGTACCTTATATGGATTCTTTACAGTTATCCTAAGGGCTAAGCTGCCAGTGTATCCCATTATATATCTGTGGCCCATATACTGGTACACAGCTGGACTGGGCACACAGGGCTCTCAGACCGGGCACAGTCTGACTGATCACACTCACTTTTCTTTTGAAGGGACGCATTACTGATCATCCTGACAACATTTCTGGGGCGCTTCATTAATAAGATGGTGTTTCAGCAGCTCCTGAGCAGGTAGGTTCACTGGATCAGGTGTTGTAGGATCTCCAGGAAAGCCGGGTAATCTGGAGAATCATTCAGCTTTCCCTGGAACAGATAAAACTAAGAAACGCTGATCAGAATCCTCCACTTTTATGTGCAGCACCTGAGAAGCTATTTTCTCTTTACATAGATTACGCCTGGAGGGGAAACCGATTATCACATTTGATGCCTTCTATGATCATTTCAAGCTTGAGGAAGATAAGTCTCCCCCAGAATGGCTAGACCCCATGAAGAGGAAACATAAGGCGGCTCTGAAGACGGAACATGAGGCTCATCTACAGCTGAAGGACATGGCTAATAACAGGTCATATGAGGTTCATTGGGGTTATTTTATAAGGGCTAGAAAAGCTGAAAAACATATCCATGAGAACGGATTGTCTTTCAACCATCATCTCATCCAGCAACAGTGTTTTCCATCCAAAGTACACGTGAAACAACATGACTTATAACCAACGTTACTTCCAATCGTTGACAATCAACCAATATTTCTTTGGGCCAACATGACTTCCAACCAACATGACTTCTAATCAACATGACTTCTAATCAACATGACTTCCAGCCAACATGACTTCCAGCCAACATGACTTCCAGCCAATATGACTTCCAACCAACATGACTTCTAATCAACATGACTTCCAGCCAACATGACTTCCAGTCAACATAACTTCCAACCAACCTGACTTCCAACCAACATGACTTCTAATCAACATGACTTCCAGCCAAGATGACTTCTAATCAACATGACTTCCAGCCAACATGACTTCCAACCAACATGACTTCTAATCAACATGACTTTTAGCCAACATGACTTTCAACCATCATGACTTCTAATCAACATGAATTCCAACCAACATGACTTCCATTCAACATGACTTCCAATCAACATCACTTCCAACCGATAACTCTATCAACCAATATTTCTTTGGGCCAACATGACTTCCAACCAACATGACTTCCAACCAACATGACTTCCAGAAATATCAGATCCCAAAGAGGGAGGTTGTGCTAATCTTATCCAGGGTTACTGTAGGTTCCTGAGGCTCTGAGGGCTATACCAGGTTCGATAGGGATGTACTAGGGTGAGCATAACGGCCCACCACCTGGTTCCCGAGACTGCCTGCCTCTAAAAGAATCAAACCCAGGCTTCTTGACAAACAAGTATTGAATGAATATCTGAATATTCAGGTAAGATCATTCCAGTTACACTTTTTTATGCACTAAGGCTATTTTTGTTTTTTGGCCTTATATTTTAACCATTAATATTAAAAGTTATGTTTTATTACAAATAAGATTAGCACTACCTCCCTCTTTGGGATCTGATATTTCTGTTGTTTATTATTTGGGCAGTGCGGTGTACAGGCTTGTCGGCCTGAGTGCTGTATGTACCACGCTTTGTGTTGAGTTGCAATATGACTTCCAACCATCATGACTTCCAACCAACATGACTTCAACAAACATGACTTCCAACCAACATGACTTCCAACCAACATGACTTCAACAAACATGACTTCCAACAAACATGACTTCCAACCATCATGATTTCTAACCATCATGACTTCTAACCAACATGACTTCCAGCCAACATGACTTCCAACCAGCATGACTTCCAACCAGCATGACTTCCAACCAGCATGACTTCCAATCAACATGACTTCCAATCAACATGACTTCCAACCAACATGACTTCTAATCAACATGACTTCCAACCGATGACTCTATCAACCAATATTTCTTTGGGCCTACATGACTTCTGACGAACATGACTTCTGACCAACATGTCTTAACTCCAATAAGACTTCCAGTGAATAGGATTTTCCACCAGCATGTTCCCCAACCAGTGTGTATTCCAATGTGTCTTAACCAATTTGACTTCCAACCAATATTTCTACCAACTAACTTGCTTTTAGCATGACCTCCAACCAACTTGTCATTCAGCCTGCATGCTTTTCAGCCAACATGTCTTGTAACCAGCGTGACTTCTTACCAACAAGAATTTGTCTCCTTCTCAAGATATCTTTTGGTCAACAAGGCTTACAATAAATCTGACTTTCAGCCACCGTGTTATTCATCCAGTGTGTATTCAGACCAACATGACTTCTAACTGAAGTTTCCTCAACAATATGTCTTCCAACTAATGTGCCTTTCAATCAACAAGTCTCCTAACCAATGTGATTTCATACCCACCTGACTCCAAACCATTGTAATGCCCAACCAACGTGACTTCCTACCAACAGGTCTTTCAGTCAAGATGACTTCCAGTTCTGACCTATACATTTATATTCTGCAATTTAATATTTTCAAGCTTTCTATGAGAAGTGTATGGAAAATCAGTGCCACACTAGTGGTCATAAGTGGTACTGCAGGCTAACAATGGAAACAAGCATTAGATCTGACTGAAGGTTCTTTTACTTGATCATTAATTAATGCTTTTTACTTATTACTTGCAGATACTTTGAACTGTTGAAATTGTTTCCAAATGACTGCCTGAATGCTTCTGAGTTTCGCAGCGTCCTAAACAAGATAGGTATAAAGATGTCAGAAGACGAACATAAAAAGTTGTGGAAAAGGTTGGTAAATAACAGCAGAGTGCAAGCTCTTGGGAGCAGGATCTCCTCATTTTTATCTATATTCCTCTGTGGTTATTGTATATTTCTACAGATATGTCATGGATGAAGCTATTGTTCTGAGATTGGATGACTTGCAGTATCATCTCGGTACAAAAAGACTGGAGGGAAACCGGGGTCTTCTTCTATCTGCTCTGCAAAAGGTGTCTGCCAGCCGAGAGCCCCAGCAGATCAGTGAGTGCGTTACATCGCGGCTACGTACTTTCTAGAATCTCATACTTTGCTTCATTTATGTTGAGTTGTATCAAATCCTCTTCTCCAGTCACAACCAAAGCTACCTCATGTATTCTTCTCCAGTCACACCCAAAGCTACCTCATGTATTCTTCTCCAGTCACAACCAAAGCTACCTCATGTATTCTTCTCCAGTCACAACCAAAGCTACCTCATGTATTCTTCTCCAGTCACACCCAAAGCTACCTCATGTATTCTTCTCCAGTCATACCCAAAGCTACCTCATGTATTCTTCTCCAGTCATACCCAAAGCTACCTCATGTATTCTTCTCCAGTCACAACCAAAGCTACCTCATGTATTCTTTCAGTCACCAAGCTTATCTTCTCCACACACCCAAAGCTACCTCATGTATTCTTCTCCAGTCATACCCAAAGCTACCTCATGTATTCTTCTCCCAGTCATATCCCATCAAGCTACCTCATGTATTCTTCTCCAGTCACACCCAAAGCTACCTCATGTATTCTTCTCCAGTCACACCCAAAGCTACCTCATGTATTCTTCTCCAGTCACCAACCCTTTTCCCAAAGCTACCTCATGTATTCTTCTCCAGTCACACCCAAAGCTACCTCATGTATTCTTCTCCAGTCACAACCAAAGCTACCTCATGTAGTCTTCTCCAGTCACAACCAAAGCTACCTCATGTATTCTTCTCCAGTCACAACCAAAGCTACCTCATGTATTCTTCTCCAGTCACACCCAAAGCTACCTCATGTATTTTTCTCCAGTCACAACCAAAGCTACCTCATGTATTCTTCTCCAGTCACACCCAAAGCTACCTCATGTATTCTTCTCCAGTCACACCCAAAGCTACCTCATGTATTTTTCTCCAGTCACAACCAAAGCTACCTCATGTATTCTTCTCCAGTCACACCCAAAGCTTCTACACAGTTTTTTTTTCACTTTACAGAAACAACTAATGTAATAGCTTCCAAGACTGGAAATGAAAGGAAAGTTTCGCTGAGTATTGAGAAGTGGCTGAAAGAGAAGTTCAGGGAGGGGGCGCGAGCCATGAAGACTGAGTTTTTGGCATTTGACCCTCAGGGATCTGGTACGGTGAGTAAAACTGTATGATTCACAGATGTTCACACTAGCATCATGGTTGCACACTTACCACTCACACTCTGGACGCATCCCGCACTCTCCACTCACATGCTGCAAACTCACTGATCATACCGTGAACACATACTGCACACTTTCCACTCACATGCTGGACATATGCTGCACAGTCTCCACTAACACTCTTGACACATGCTGCACACTCCACAGTGGATACATATCGCACACTCAACACTTACACTTTGGACGTATGCTGCACACTCTCCACGGTGGACACATGCCGCACACCCGCTGATCACACCCTGAACACATGCTGCACACTTTCCACTCACACTCTGGACACATGCTGCACACTCTCCACTCACACGGTGGACATATGCTGCACACTCTCCACTCACAAAGTGGATTACATGCCGTGCACTCGACACCTATACTTTGGACACATGCCACACACTCTCCCACTCACATCCACTGGACACATGCTGCACATGTCACTCTGACACTCTCCACTCTCCACTCATTTGCTGGACACATGCACACACTCTCACTTCATTGCTGGACACATGCCGCACACTTTCCACTCACATGCTGGACACATGCTGCACACTCTCCACTCATTTGCTGGACACATGCCACACACTCTCCACTCATTTGCTGGACACATGCCGCACACTTTCCACTCACATGCTGGACATGCTGGACACATGCTGCCACCACTCATTGGACACATGCTGACACATCTCATTTGCTGGGACACATGCGCACACTTTCCACTCACTTGCTGGACACATGCACACTCCTACACATTTGCTGGACACATGCGCACACTCTGCCGACACATGCAGCACCACTTTCCACTCATTTGCTGGACACATGCTGCACACTCTGCCACTTCATTTGCTGGACACATGCTGCACACACTCATTTTGGACACACTCTCCACTCATTTGCTGGACACATGCGCACACTTCTCCACATTCATGCTGGACACATGCCTGCACACTCTCCACTCATTTGCTGGACACATGCTGCACACTCTCCACTCATTTGCTGGACACATGCGCACTCTCCACTCATTTCTGGACACATACTGCACACTCTCCACTCATTGCTGGACACATAGCACACTCTCTCATTTGCTGGACACATGCTGCACACTCTCACACACTCACTTGCTGGAACACATGCTGCACACTCTCTACTCATTTGCTGGACACATGCTGCACACTCTCTACTCATTTGCTGGACACATGCTGCACACTCCTACTCTTTGCTGGACACATGCACAACACTCACTCTACTCATTTGCTGGACACATGCTGCACACTCTCTACTCATTTGCTGGACACATGCTGCACACTCTCTACTCACTTTGCTGGACACATGCTGCACTCTCTCCTCATTTGCTGGACACATGCTCACACTCTCCACTCATGCTGCTGCACACTCTCCACTCATTTGCTGGACACATGCCGCACACTCTCCACTCATTTGCTGGACACATACTGCACCACTCTCCACTCATTTGCTGGACCACATGCCGCACACTCTCCACTCATTTGCTGGACACATGCTGCACACTCTCCACTCATTTGCTGGACACATGCTGCACACTCTCTACTCATTTGCTGGACACATGCCGCACACTCTCCACTCATTTGCTGGACACATACTGCACACTCTCCACTCATTTGCTGGACACATGCCGCACACTCTCCACTCATTTGCTGGACACATGCTGCACACTCTCCACTCATTTGCTGGACACATGCTGCACACTCTCCACTCATTTGCTGGACACATGCCGCACACTCTCACTCATTTGCTGGACACATTACTGCACACTCTCCACTCATTTGCTGGACACATGCCGCACCACTCTCCACTCATTTGCTGGACACATGCTGCACACTCTCCACTCATTTGCTGGACACATGCTGCACACTGCCGCACACTCTCCACTCATTTGCTGGACACATACTGCACACTCTCCACTCATTTGCTGGACACATGCTGCACACTCTCCACTCACTTGCTGGACACATGCTGCACACTCTCTACTCATTTGCTGGACACATGCTGCACACTCTCTACTCATTTGCTGGACACATACTGCACACTCTCCACTCATTTGCTGGACACATGCTGCACACTCTCCACTCATTTGCTGGACACATGCCGCACACTCTCCACTCATTTGCTGGACACATGCTGCACACTCTCCACTCATTTGCTGGACACATGCCGCACACTCTCCACTCATTTGCTGGACACATACTGCACACTCTCCACTCATTTGCTGGACACATGCTGCACACTCTCCACTCACTTGCTGGACACATGCTGCACACTCTCTACTCATTTGCTGGACACATGCTGCACACTCTCTACTCATTTGCTGGACACATGCTGCACACTCTACACTCATTTGCTGGACACATGCTGCACACTCTCTACTCATTTGCTGGACACATGCTGCACACTCTCTACTCATTTGCTGGACACATGCTGCACACTCTCCACTCACTTGCTGGACACATGCCGCACACTCTCCACTCATTTGCTGGACACATGCTGCACACTCTCCACTCATTTGCTGGACACATGCCGCACACTTTCCACTCACTTGCTGGACACATGCAGCACACTCTCCACTCATTTGCTGGACACATGCTGCACACTCTCCACTCATTTGCTGGACACATGCCGCACACTTTCCACTCATTTGCTGGACACATGCTGCACACTCTCCACTCATTTGCTGGACACATGCCGCACACTTTCCACTCATTTGCTGGACACATGCCGCACACTCTCCACTCACTTGCTGGACACATGCAGCACGCTCTCCACTCACACTCTTGACACATGCCGGGTACTTCTTGATCACATGCGGTCACACATAAATCGCTCACTCTCACCATTCAGCTCTGACACATGGAGTCCTTACAGCAGATGGGAGACATCTCCCAGAAAGAAAACTGTGCCCCTATATGTCAGCCATCCCCAAATAACCTCCCCCCTCCCTATAGCACATAATGTCCGAATCTCTGTTCCTCCACTTAAAGGTCCCTCTCTCACTATTGTGACTCTTTGTTAGAGATACAACCAGTTTTTTTGTTTTTGCTTCCTGACTTTTTTTTCATTCATGTTTTTTTCTGTTCAGTTGTTTGGTTTTTTAACCTTTATTTAACCCACTCCCCAAATCCTCGATGGTTCCCCTCATGGCTTGCTGCATCTTTCCTTCTAGGTATCGAAAGAAAACTTCCTTCAAGTCCTGGAGAAATGTGATCTTCGCCTCTCCGAGGATCGGTTGGGTCACTTCCTGTCTCGCTGTGGACTGGACGAGACGTTGCCTCACGTCAATTACCTGGAATTCCTTCAGTGTCTCCAGACCAGACGCCCAAATGGAAGAGCGCGCCGGGTCCTCTGTGAGGCCGACCATGGGTATGTCCACGTCCTACATAACTGAGTGCTGTGATTGGAGAGGACCTGACCTGACTGATCGACTCCTGATCAGTTGATGCTGTGCAAATACTCTGCTTTCCTTTTCCTGGTCTCATACTCTAGTTACATCCAGAGCTGTATATAGAATTATATTCTGCTAGGTCACTGTTACCTCTGAAATACAGACATCGGTATCTATGACTGCAGCTCCTGCTGGTTCAGTATCTGTACAGAACGTTCTCTGTACTGGTCTTAGGCTGCAGAAACTCCTATCTCATTGCAGTCCCTACTGGTTCATTGTCCATTCACAATATGTTCTGGAGTGGTCTTAGTTTGTAGGGAATAATATTCTATACTCTGGTCTTAGTCCTCAGGTGTTTATATCTCATTGTAAGCCTTGCTGGTTTAGTTTCTGGTACAGAATATGCTTTGCTGTGTTCTTAAGGCCCTTTTAGACGGGCCGATTATTCTCCCTGCCCGAGCGCCGATCAGCGATATCGGCGCTCGGGCAGGGAGCCTTTACACGGCCCGGCGCTCGATTCGATCGCTGTATCGCTCGTGCGGCCGGGAAGCTCCATACTGTCAGGCGCACATCGCCTGTTTACACAGGGCGATGTGCGCCCGACAGATTGGATCTTTTGGTTTCTACAAAAGATCCAATCAGCCGACGAACGAGCGTTTTGCTCGTTAGTCGGCTGATTAGGGCCACTTTTACACGGGCCGATTATCGGCATTAGCGTTCCTAGGAACGATTTTTCGGCCGATAATCGGCCCGTGTAAAAGGACCTTTAGTCTTCAGAAGCTCTTATCTCATCGCAGTCCCTGCTGGTTCATTGTCTATGTAGAATATATTCTCATGTGGTTTTAGTCTGTAGGGGATAATATCTAATCACAGACTCTGCTGGTTCAGTGTCTATGCAGAATATGTTCTGTTGTGGTTTTAGTTTGTAGGGGATATTGTCTCATTGTGGTCCCTGCTGGTTCAGTGTCTGTACAGAATATGTTTTGCTAGGCTGTTAGGCTGCAGAAGCTCCTATCTCATTGCAGTCCCTACTGGTTCATTGTCCATTCAGAATAGGTACTGAAGTGGTCTTAGTTTAGGGAATAATAACTTATTGCAGTCCCTGCTGGTTCAGTGTCTGTACAGAATATTTTATGCTGTGGTCTTAGTCCTCAGGTGTTTATATCTCATTGTAAGCCTTGCTGGTTTAGTTTATGGTACAGAATATGCTCTGCTATGTTCTTAGTCTTCAGGAACTCATATCTCATCGCAGTCCCTGCTGGTTCATTTTCTATGTCGAATAAGTTCTGCTGTAGTCTTAGTCTGTACGGGATAATATCTAATCACAAACCCTTCTGGTTCAGTGTCTATGCAGAATATGTTCTGGTGTGGTTTTAGTTTGTAGGGGATATCATCTCATTGTGGTCCCTGCTGGTTCAGTGTCTGTACAGAATATGTTTTGCTGTAGTCTAAGTCTTCCGGTTCTTATATATTATTACTATCTCTGCTGATCCAGTGTCTATACAGAATATGTTATGCTGTGATTTTTATGTGTAGATGATAACTTATCATTGTAGTCCCTGCTGGTTCAGTGTCTGTACAGAATATGTTTTGCTCTAAGTCTTTCGTTGTCTAAGTCTTCCGGTTCTTATATATTATTACTATCTCTTCTGATTAAGAGTGTATATAGAATATGTTATGCTGTGATGTTTATGTGTAGATGATAACTTATCATTGTAGTCCCTGCTAGTTCAGTGTCTGTACAGAAAATGATCTGTTTTTGTCTTTTGCTACTCAGATCTCTGTGATTGACTTTTGATTCTTTCTTTGTACTTTGTCTTCATTGGGCAATGTTCAATACAAGCTTAGCTAACTATGGAAAAGTTTGCTTTCCTCATACACTATATGTAAGCGCAGCACCTACTGATTCAGTGTCTGTACAGAACGTGCTCGGCAGTATTGTTGTGAACCAGAGATCTTATCTCGTTGCAGTTTATTTCAGTTCACCGTCTGTATTGAATATTCTCTGCTGTGGTCTTGGTCTCCAGGAGCTCATATCTTATTGTAGGCCCTGCTGGTTCAGTGTCTGTACAGAAAATTATCTGCTATTGGCTGCACGAAGCTCTGTCAATGACTTTGGATTATTTCTTTGTACTTTGTGTTCAGTGGACAACATCAAATACAAGTTCAGTTAACTATGATGTATGTTTTATTCATATTTAAGTGGAGCTCCTGCTGATTCAGTATCTGTACATAATGCAATGTACAGGAGCTCATACCTCATTGCTGCTCATGTTGGCTCATTGTATATATTGAATATGTTCTGCTGTGGTCTTTGTCTGCAGGGGATAATATCTCATTGGAGCTCTTGCTGGTTCAGTGTCTGTACAGAACATGCTCTGCTGATGTCTTAATCTTCAGGTGCTTATATCTCCCTGCAGGCCCTGCTGGTTCAGAGCCTGTACTGAATATGCCTATTTGAAACCTGGGATATTAATATATCAGCAAATTGTGTTTCTAAGTTGTCAGCGACTCCAGTCCCCCTCAGAGATTATCCGGCAGTTTCCTTAGTCTACACGAAGAAGGCTGAAAGTTTTAATGGCAGCTATACTGGTGATAACCCAACTTTCCTAGGTACAGATATTTAATAAATTAGTTGTTCTCTTGTTTTCTGTTTCATCCAGGACCAAGAACAGAGAATCGTCAAGCTCAATGTCCACATCCAGTGTTTTAGAGGACAGACTCGTACAGTTTCTTCACACTGATTTTAACACTCTGCTTTCTGAATTTAGGTGAGAGCAATTTTATATATAGATAGAATCACTCGATGGTGCAGCATTTTTCAGATACACATTGTATATTAGAACAGCATAACAAATGATCCCATAGACACCTCAAAATCTGTATGATATGTAGTTTTCTTTTTATAAATGTGTCACTGTGCCTTTAAATGCATTATACCTGCCTGTAATATTGCCAAAATATGGACCAGGTAATAGTGCCAAACCTAAATATTACCGCCATCCGATGTCACACAGTACTAGCATCAGGGCGTCTCACACTTGCAGGGGGTGCAGAGGTGGCAGCTACACCTGGGTCCTAGTGCCTAAGAAGACCTAACATTACTATATTCTGGCCCAGGAACATCTGCCACATAGCGTCTAAACAATACTGTTATATAGTGCCAAATGTTGCATACAGTGAGTATATAATACCACCATACCATGCAGTTTCCATGCAAAACACAATATTCCATACAAATACAAAGCATATATATTACTGCCATATACTGTCCACATAATAATAACATACAGTGACAATATAAAATTGGCATACTATAACTACACATACTTTGAACATAGAATGTTGCCACACAAAACCCAAACAAAAGTTTATAAAGTGTGAAAAAGGACTTTTGTCCATTCTGCAGGTCAACCCTACATGTTACTCCATTAAATGCAACTGATGCATGACTGTTCTGCAGAGCTTGCAATCAGCTCTGGTTTTTCACGGTCTAAGCTTCAGTACATTACTAAAGTGTATATTAAAGCACAAAACTGTAAACTGTGCAAAAATATACTGATAAAATCACCAATGAAGCTGAATTACTAACATAACAAATGTCTTCTCTACTGATAGGAGAGCGGATAAAAACGACCTAAAGGTTCTCAGCCCCCAGCACATCAGAGCAATCCTAGAAAACAGGTAAAGACAGCAAACAAGGGGGCACGCAGCCGATCAACCAAGGAGATTCTATACTACAAAAATAGCTGGTTATTTTGGATAACCCTTTTCTGGACCTTGTATGATCTTATAGTAAGAATGACTTTACAATAACGACTATCATACTGTCCATACAGTATGTCCAAAAATGTAATTACTATAATACTGCTCCTATGTACAAGAATATAACTACTATAATACTGCCTCTTATGTACAAGAATATAGCTACTATAATACTGCTCCTATGTACAAGAATATAACTACTATAATAGTGCTCCTATGTGCAAGAATATAACTACTATAATACTTCTCCTATGTACAAGAATATAACTACTATAATACTGCTCCTATGTACAAGAATATAACTACTATAATACTGCTCCTATGTACAAGAATATAACTACTATAATACTGCTCCTATGTAAAAGAATATAACTACTATAATACTGCTCCTATGTACAAGAATATAACTACTATAATACTGCCTCCTATGTACAAGAATATAACTACTATAAATAATACCTCCTATGTACAAGAATATAACTAATATAATACTGCTCCTATGTACAAGAATATAACTACTATAATAATACCTCCTATGTACAAGAATATAACTACTATAATACTGCTCCTATGTACAAGAATATAACTACTATAATACTGCATCCTATGTACAAGAATATAACTACTATAATACTGCTCCTATGCACAAGAATATAACTACTATAATACTGCTCCTATGCACAAGAATATAACTACTATAATACTGCCTCCTATGTACAAGAATATAACTACTATAATACTGCCTCCTATGTACAAGAATATAACTACTATAATACTGCTCCTATGTACACAAGAATATAACTACTATAATACTGCTCCTATGTACAAGAATATAACTACTATAATACTGCTCCTATGTACAAGGAATATAACTACTATAATACTGCTCCTATAGCTATATACTATATAATACCCTCCTAAAAGAATATAACTACTATAATACTGCCTCCTATGTACAAGAAATATAACTACTATAATACTGCCTCCTATGTACAAGAATATAACTACTATAATACTGCTCCTATGTACAAGAATATAACTACTATAATACTGCTCCTATGTACAGGAATATAAACTACTATAATACTGCTCCTATGTACAAGAGAATATAACTACTATAATACTGCTCCTATGTACAAGAATATAACTACTATAATACTGCTTCCTATGTACAAGAATATAACTACTATATAATACTGCTCCTATGTACACAAATATAACTACTATAATACTGCCTCCTATGTACAAGAATATAACTACTATAATACTGCCTCCTATGTACAAGAATATAACTACTATAATACTGCTCCTATGTACAATAATATAACTACTATAATACTGCTCCTATGTACAAGAATATAACTACTATAATACTGCTCCTATGTACAAGAATATAACTACTATATAATACTGCTCCTATGTACAAGAATATAACTACTATAATACTGCCTCCTATGTACAAGAATATTAACTACTATAATACTGCTCCTATGTACAAGAATATAACTACTATAATACTGCCTCCTATGTACAAGAATATAACTACTATAATACTGCTCCTATGTACAAGAATATAACTACTATAATACTGCTCCTATGTACAAGAATATAACTACTATAATACTGCTCCTATGTACAAGAATATAACTACTATAATACTGCTCCTATGTACAAGAATATAACTACTATAATACTGCTCCTATGTACAAGAAGATATACTACTATATACTGCTCCTATGTACAAGAATATAACTACTATAATACTGCTCCTATGTACAAGAATATAACTACTATAATACTGCTCCTATGTACAAGAATATAACTATACAAGAATATAACTACTATAATACTGCCTACTACTATAATACTCCTACTATATACAACTACTATAATACTGCTCCTATGTACAAGAATATACTACAAGAATATACTATAATACTGCTCCTATGTACAAGAATATAACTACTATAATACTGCCTCCTATGTACAAGAATATATACTATGTACTATACTATAATACTGCTCCTATGTACAAGAATAACTACTATAATACTACTACCTATAACTACTATAATACTGCTCCTATGTACAAGAATATAACTACTATAATACTGCTCCTATGTACAAGAATATAACTAAATAACTATACTCCTATGTACAAGAATATATAACTACTATAATACTGCTCCTATGTACAAGAATATAAAGTACCATAATACTGCTCCTATGTACAAGAATATAAACTACTATAATACTGCCTCCTATGTACAAGAATATAACTACTATAATACTGCCTCCTATGTACAAGAATATAACTACTATAATACTGCTCCTATGTACAAGAATATAACTACTATAATACTGCCTCCTATGTACAAGAATATAACTACTATAATACTGCCTCCTATGTACAAGAATATAACTACTACGGTATAATACTGCTCCTATGTACAAGAATATAAGTACTATAATACTGCTCCTATGTACAAGAATATAACTACTATAATACTGTCTCCTATGTACAAGAATATAACTGCTATAATACTGCTCCTATGTACAAGAATATAACTACTATAATACTGCCTCCTATGTACAAAAATATAACTACTATAATACTGCTCCTATGTGCAAGAATATAACTACTATAATACTGCCTCCTATGTACAAGAATATAACTACTATAATACTGCCTCCTATGTACAAGAATATAACTATATAATACTACTCCTATGTACAAGAATATAAGTACTATAATACTGCTCCTATGTACAAGAATATAACTACTATAATACTGCCTCTTATGTACAAGAATATAACTACTATAATACTGCTCCTATGTACAAATATATAAGTACTATAATACTGCTCCTATGTACAAGAATATAAGTACTATAATACTGCCTCCTATGTACAAGAATATAACTACTATAATACTGCCTCCTATGTACAAGAATATAACTACTATAATACTGCTCCTATGTACAAGAATATAACTACTATAATACTGCCTCCTATGTACAAGAATATAACTACTATAATACTGCCTCCTATGTACAAGAATATAACTATATAATACTGCTCCTATGTACAAGAATGTAAGTACTATAATACTGCTCCTATGTACAAGAATATAACTACTATAATACTGCTCCTATGTACAAGAATATAACTACTATAATACTGCTCCTATGTGCTGCACAGTGGTTACTCTGGAGATTACCCTACTACTTTGTACTCTACTGTGTCTAAATACTATAATACCGTAGATCCTATTCTTTGTCTTCTGTCGCTTTCTGTAGATTTTCTATAAAGGTAACAGATGAGGAATTTGCACATTTTTTGGAGAAATTACCCGTTAATGTTCATGGAGACATCAGATATTTGGAGTTTATGGCCAGATTCGATGGCAGGTAGGAAAACATTTAGTTGTGATCGGTGATTGGTGTGGGAAGAAGATAAAACACTTACATTTGGATACAATGTAACAATTGATATCAGGAAGGCCTCGGGCAGATCTGACGCGACTGTTCTGTGTCCGGACATTGGAGGATGCTCTGCCCTCTGGTGGTCAGACTGTGAATTACATGACGTCCTGAAATTTCAATCATTTGACATTTCAATACTTTGCAGAGTATTAAATAATCTGAGATCTATAGGAGCTACAACTAGAGGTGAGGGAAGGGTACCAAATTTTAGTTTTGTTGCTTCGCCCAAGTACACAAAGAAATTCAATTTGCGATGAATTACTTTGTCACGAATTGCATTCCATTGTATGTAGCGGGCGCAATGACGGGGAATGGCGATCGCTCCGCCCCATGTCATTGAACCCCTCAGATGCCGCGTTCAATGCTGATTGCAGCATCTGAGAGTCACATTCAGCCTATCAGGGGGTTAATCTGGGGTTAAAAAAAAAAAAAATGTACTCACCTCATCCATTTGTTCGCGGAGAGGTGGTTGCGACCATCTTGATTGAAGAAAAAGCGCCAAATCTTGCACAAGCTGATGTGATGACATCACCCCGGCCACCATGATGATGTGGTGATGTCACACAGGAGCATAGTCGAGAGTTGAGTAATAGTATGTTTTCTACTCCAGTCACATCCAAAGCTGCATTCCCAATTCTTGTGACTGCTTACAGAGGAGATTTAACCGAAGTGGCGCAGAAACCAATGAGATTCCACCTGTCATTTTTCAGACCTCCCTAGGGCTCATTCACATGACCATTGTTTGCGGTCCGCAAAACATGGCTACCGGCCATGTGCGTTCTGCATTTGGAGGAATGGGCGGCCCGTAATAGAACAGTCTTTAACGCGGACAATAATAAAACATGTTTTATTATTTTGCGGAACGGACATGAGAAAAAATGGACATGGAACGCATACAGAGTCATTTCCGTTTTTTTGCAGTCCCATTGAAGTGAATGGTTCCACATACGGACAAAAAATATTTTCGTGTGCATTGTCCTTTAGGAGAATGAAAGGTGGAATCTGATTGGCTGCAAACACTACAACTCCCCCAATGCAGTGCGGCAGAGCTTGTGCTTTTTTTTTTTTCTTTTTTTTAAAGTTAAAATGTATCTAAAAATTTTCAGCGATGGGAATTTCAGCCTCTGGGATGGACGAGAGACAGTGCTGACCGACTGCAGCCGGAAACCGAAAGTGACCAATAAAAGCGGTGCCAACAGGGCGAGTCACCCGAAAGGGAGGAGCGCGGAGCAGGTACGTCGCCCCCTGCACTGTGTGATGTGTGTAAACGGATTTCATGCTTTGGTGTTCGCCGTGTTGTGCCGTTCCTCTGTTATTCCTCCTGGAAATGTATGAAGAAATCGACAACAGGATGTGCAGTGTCAAGCTGTCTAGGCACACACCCCTTTAAAAAGGGGAATGGTAATGTCCAGCTGTCAGTTTATTCCTTAATTTCTAGGAGGAATAACAGAAGAGCAGCACCAAGAGGTCTTAGAAAACATGATCCAGTATTGTTACTTCATGAGAAACACAAGTATTTTCAACCTCCTCACCTCCTGCGCCAATCCCTCACCAAGAATCTGAGGGTGGGATACAATTGTAACAAACCATCAGCTGTCACAGATATTAGGTATTTTATAGGGCTGCTGTCTGCAGATGTAAACTAGAGTGTTCCCATTCACTGACAGAAAGCAGAGATCTAGAAAATGTTGAGAAGTAAAAGGCAAAGTATAGGAGAAAGTTGCAGGACGGCAGTCACAGATTGTGTAAGCTTTGCCTTCATCCCACCCGAAACTACCTCAAAACATCCTTTCAATAAAATAAATTACACTGACCCCACCCCTTGTAGCACTGACTCCACCCCCTTGCCGCACTGACTCCACCCCCTTACAACACTGACCCCACCCCCTTACAGCACTTACTCCACCCCCTTACAACACTGACTCCACCCCCCTAAAGCACTTACTCAACCCCCTTTACAACACTGACTCCACCCCCTTACAACACTTACTCCACCCCCTTACAACACTGACTCCACCCCCTTACAGCACTTACTCCACCCCCTTACAGCACTTACTCCACCCCCCTTACAACACTGACCCCACCCCTTTGCAGCACTGACTCCACCCCCTTTCACCACTTACTCCACCCCCTTACAGCACTTACTCCACCCCTTTGCAGCACTGACCCCACCCCTTTGCAGCACTGACTCCACCCCTTTGCAGCACTGACTCCACCCCTTTGCAGCACTGACTCCACCCCCTTACAGCACTTACTCCACCCCCTTACAGCACTTACTCCACCCCCCTTACAACACTGACTCCACCCCCTTGCAGCAGGGTTTACTTGACAGACCTATGGAGAACAGAGCTGTAGATAAGGAGGTCAAGAAATGTCTCCAAATGCATGTTATGCATCAATGGAGAGAAATGTTTCCTGTCTGACACCAAAAAGTCAGAGAAATGAGTTTTGACCGTCTGCTGAGTTGTCACCTGATCTTCTCAGCTCACAGAAATCATCAGACATCTTGTCAAAAACAATTACGAAACTCTGGAGCTAAACTTTAATGAGATGGACGAGCGCAACACGCGGAGACTGACGGCGGAAACCTTGTATCAGCTGCTGAAACGGTAAATGCTCCCATCACAGACTGGGTAGAGCTGAAACCTGTTACATTGTTTAAAGATGGAAGAAGAAATGACTCCATAGCGCCCCCACCAGGTTCTAAAAGATGTTTGATTACTGTGGTCCTCAGGATCAGTCCAGGGCAGGATGTCCCTTCTATCAGCTTCTTCCTCTTCCTTCAGATCTCATTAGCTCAGGCTGAGTTTTTCTGGTCAACGATAAAATAATATTCTGTATCTTCCAAAAATGTCAGAAAGTTTAAGAAAGTCTCTAGTTTCCCAGTTTTTGTTGTTGTTCTATTCCGGCCACTTAGAATCTGATTCTTAAAACCACTATAAACCCTCCCCAAAGACCTGCATGGAAGTGAGATCCCTCTAGTGGTGGCTGTATAATCTGTATGTAGTGAGCTCCCTCTAGTGGTGGCTGTATAATCTGTATGTAGTGAGCTCCCTCTAGTGGTGGCTGTATAATCTGTATGTAGTGAGCTCCCTCTAGTGGTCGCTGTATAATCTGTATGTAGTGAGCTCCCTCTAGTGGTGCTGAGTGGCTGCCTGTATCTGCTGTATCTCTGTATGCAATGAGCTCCCTTAGTGGTGGCTGTATATCTGTATGTAGTAAGCTCCCTCTAGTGGTGTATAATCTGTATGTAGTGAGCTCCCTCTAGTGGTGGCTGTATAATCTGTATGTAGTGCTCCTCTATGGTGGCTGTATATCTGTATGTAGTGAGCTCCCTCTAGTGGTGGTATAATCTGTATGTAGTGCTCCCTCTAGTGGTGGCTGTATAATCTGTATGTAGTGAGCTCCCTCTAGTGGTGGCTGTATAATCTGTATGTAGTGAGCTCCCTCTAGTGGTGGCTGTATAATCTGTATGTAGTGAGCTCCCTCTAGTGGTGGCTGTATAAGCTCTGTATGTAGTAATCCTCTGAGTTGTGGCTGTATAATCTGTATGTAGTGAGCTCCCTCTAGTGGTGGCTGTATAATCTGTATGTAGTGAGCTCCCTCTAGTGGGGCTGTATAATCTGTATGTAGTGAGCTCCCTCTAGTGGTGGCTGTATAATCTGTATGTATGTAGTGAGCTCCCTCTAGTGGTGGCTGTATAATTGTATGTAGTATCTGTATGTAGTGAGCTCCCTCTAGTGGTGTCTGTATAATCTGTATGTAGTTGGCTCCCTCTAGTGGTGGCTGTATAATCTGTATGTAGTGAGCTCCCTCTAGTGGGTGCTGTATAATCTGTATGTAGTGAGCTCCCTCTAGTGGTGGCTGTATAATCTGTATGTAGTGAGCTCCCTCTAGTGGTGGCTGTATAATCTGTATGTAGTGAGCTCCCTCTAGTGGTGGCTGTATAATCTGTATGTAGTGAGCTCCCTCTAGTGGTGGCTGTATAATCTGTATGTAGTGAGCTCCCTCTAGTGGATGGACTGTATAATCTGTATGTAGTGAAGCTCCCTCTAGTGGTGGCTGTATAATCTGTATGTAGTGAGCTCCCTCTAGTGGGGTGTATAATCTTGTATGTAGTGAGCTCCCTCTAGTGGTGGCTGTATAATCTGTATGTAGTGAGTCCCTCTAGTGGTGGCTGTATAATCTGTATGTAGTGACGCTCCCTCTAGTGGTGGCTGTATAATCTGTATGTAGTGAGCTCCCTCTAGTGGTGGCTGTATAATCTGTATGTAGTGAGCTCCCTCTAGTGGTGGCTGTATAATCTGTATGTAGTGAGCTCCTCTAGTGTGGCTGTATATCTGTATGTAGTGAGCTCCCTCTAGTGGTGACTGTATAATCTGTATGTAGTGAGCTCCCTCTAGTGGTGCTGTATAATCTGTATGTAGTGAGCTCCCTCTAGTGGTGCTGTATAATCTGTATGTAGTGAGCTCCCTCTCCTCTAGTGGTGGCTGTATAATCTGTATGTAGTGAGCTCCCTCTAGTGGTGGCTGTATAATCTGTATGTAGTCTCCCTCTAGTGGTGGCTGTATAATCTGTATGTAGTGAGCTCCCTCTAGTGGTGGCTGTATAATCTGATATATGTATGTAGTGAGCTCCCTCTAGTGGTGCTGTATAATCTGTATGTAGTGAGCTCCCTCTAGTGGTGGCTGTATAATCTGTATGTAGTGAGCTCCCTCTTAGTGGTGGCTGTATAATCTGTATGTAGTGAGCTCCCTCTAGTGGTGGCTGTATAATCTGTATGTAGTGAGCTCCCTCTAGTGGTGACTGTATAATCTGTATGTAGTGAGCTCCCTCTAGTGGTGGCTGTATAATCTGTATGTAGTGAGCTCCCTCTAGTGGTGGCTGTATAATCTGTATGTAGTGAGCTCCCTCTAGTGGTGGCTGTATAATCTGTATGTAGTGAGCTCCCTCTAGTGGTGGCTGTATAATCTGTATGTAGTGAGCTCCCTCTAGTGGTGGCTGTATAATCTGTATGTAGTGAGCTCCCTCTAGTGGTGGCTGTATAATCTGTATGTAGTGAGCTCCCTCTAGTGGTGGCTGTATAATCTGTATGTAGTGAGCTCCCTCTAGTGGTGGCTGTATAATCTGTATGTAGTGAGCTCCCTCTAGTGGTGGCTGTATAATCTGTATGTAGTGAGCTCCCTCTAGTGGTGGCTGTATAATCTGTATGTAGTGAGCTCCCTCTAGTGGTGGCTGTATAATCTGTATGTAGTGAGCTCCCTCTAGTGGAGGCTGTTATAATCTGCATGTAGTGAGCTCCCTCTAGTGGTGGTCTGTATAATCTGTATGTAGTGAGCTCCCCTAGTGGTGTCTGTATAATCTGTATGTAGTGAGCTCCTCTAGTGGTGCTGTATAATCTGTATGTAGAGAGCTCCCTCTAGTGGTGGCTGTATAATCTGTATGTAGTGAGCTCCCTCTAGTGGTGGCTGTATAATCTGTATGTAGTGAGCTCCCTCTAGTGAAGGCTGTATTAATCTGCATGTAGTGAGCTCCTCTAGTGGTGTCTGTATAATCTGTATGTAGTGCGCTCCCCTAGTGGTGTCTGTATAATCTGTATGTAGTGAGCTCCCTCTAGTGGTGCTGTATAATCTGTATGTAGTGAGCTCCCTCTAGTGGTGGCTGTATAATCTGTATGTAGTGAGCTCCCTCTAGTGGTGGCTGTATCAATCTGTATGTAGTGAGCTCCCTCTAGTGGTGGCTGTATTAATCTGTATGTAGTGAGCTCCCTCTAGTGGTGGTAGTATGTAGTGGAGCTCCCTCTAGTGGAGGCTGTATAATCTGTATGTATGAGCTCCCTCTAGTGGTGGATGTATAATCTGTAGTAGTGAGCTCCTTCTAGTGATGCTGTATAATCTGTATGTAGTGAGCTCCTCTAGTGGTTGACTGTATAATCTGTATGTAGTGAGCTCCCTGTAGTGGTGACTGTATAATCTGTATGGTAGTGAGCTCCCTCTAGTGGTGGCTGTATAATCTGTATGTAGTGAGCTCCCTCTAGTGAAGGCTGTATAATCTGCATGTAGTGAGCTCCCTCTAGTGGTGTCTGTATAATCTGTATGTAGTGAGCTCCCCCTAGTGGTGTCTGTATAATCTGTATGTAGTGAGCTCCCTCTAGTGGTGGCTGTATAATCTGTATGTAGTGAGCTCCCTCTAGTGGTGGCTGTATAATCTGTATGTAGTGAGCTCCCTCTAGTGGTGGCTGTATAATCTGTATGTAGTGAGCTTCCCTCTAGTGGAGGCTGTATAATCTGTATGTAGTGAGCTCCCTCTAGTGGTGGATGTATAATCTGTATGTAGTGAGCTCCTTCTAGTGATGGCTGTATAATCTGTATGTAGTGAGCTCCCTCTAGTGGTGACTGTATAATCTGTATGTAGTGAGCTCCCTGTAGTGGTGACTGTATAATCTGTATGTAGTGAGCTCCCTCTAGTGGTGGCTGTATAATCTGTATGTAGTGAGCTCCCTCTAGTGGTGGCTGTATAATCTGTATGTAGTGAGCTCCCTCTAGTGGAGGCTATATAATCTGTATGTAGTGAGCTCCCTCTAGTGGAGGCTGTATAATCTGTATGTAGTGAGCTCCCTCTAGTGGTGGCTATATAATCTGTATGTAGTGAGCTCCCTCTAGTGGTGGCTGTATAATCTGTATGTAGTGAGCTCCCTCTAGTGGTGGCTGTATAATCTGTATGTAGTGAGCTCCCTCTAGTGGAGGCTGTATAATCTGTATGTAGTGAGCTCCCTCTAGTGGTGGCTATATAATCTGTATGTAGTGAGCTCCCTCTAGTGGAGGTTGAAAGCAAACACATTTTAATTATTGAACTCTGTGGGTTTGTGAAGGAAAGTATTTTGGAGTTTTTGGAGCTTCTTGACAGTCATTTGAAGATTTGATATGATACTTTTTGTAATGTGCTTTACATTGCAGATGTGACGTCAACCCAGAGATTTCCAGAGAAGAAGTTCGACAAATCTGGAAGACCCTAATTCTTAACCAAGACCAGACAGTTGACTTCTTCCAGTTTGTCCGCCATTTTGGTTTTTCCATAAAGTCTTCATGTTTCCCAAATGCTAAAATCTCTCCCCCGGTGAGAGGGGATGGTGACTGCCTGGTGCGCTCCTTGAAGCTCAACTCTGACACCAAAATAATTGCAAATTTCCTGCAGACGAAGGTGAGGACCTGTAATAGCAGGAATGATGTGGGATGCTTAGAGGGACAAACTGCTTCCAGTTCAACTTGCAGTACCACTTATTACCACCGATGGTGGCGATCACTTTTCCATGCACACTGATACAACAGCGCCCCCATCTCTAATCTAATGAGGATTTGACTGTTAAAAATCCATTATGTTTGTAACAGGACTTCTCGTAGTAATGGCAGACCCCATCATTTAATCAGTAATCATAAATCTAGAAGTGTGTAACTCAGTTACTATACAAAATTTCTAATTACATGCAATTACAAAAATATTCAGATCCGGAAGCTGAGTTTTAAAGATGCAACATATTTTTCATGGATCCACCCCTTTAAAGGGACATTAACCCTGCAGTCCTTCTGCTCTCCATTTGCTAGGCAGTTGATGCAATCTGTTGTCCTTTGTTTCTGCCCATTTCAGACTAGAATGAGAATAGTCCATCGCTCTCTGTTATCAGCATTTCAGATGGGAAAGTAAAAATAGAAAAATATAGACTTAGTTTTAGCCTCACAGCGAAGGGCAAACAGCATGTAAGCCTCGCGTCAGCAGGGTCGGGTACAGGGCGGCGATCACAGATGATACTGCTGTTAGGGGGTGAAGCAGCACCCACGCTCCTCAGCCAGCACCCAGCACCCTCCGGCTGCCAATAAATGGTATCAAAATAGTTTCCATTTTATTAATTAATGATCAGATTCTCTGTTCAGGATCTAAAATGGTGCAAATCGTCCCCATTTATGACAATAGAATGAAAAGATCTGCAGCTTTCAACCTTTTTCAAGATCTCTGCTTGCTGTCCATACAAGGAAACGTTGTTGTTTATATCCAGGAGCTCAAACCAAATACATCTCACAGCTGAGGATTTGTTACAATGGTATTTACTGTGTGAGCAGCACTCCTTTTCTGATTCTTTGTTACAATGTATAAGTGCAGGTAAGACCCTGTTCATATCACTTTTTATTCAGTATGTCAGGAGGGTGTCAGATAGGCTGTAAAGTATCCCACTGTCAATGCACGGAGTGGGACCATAGAGCCCCCAGTATGGGTGACAGCGCAGCAGAACGTGGTGGCATAGTAGAGTTGGAGAGCGCCTGTCACCTCTGACTCTGCCTCTCATAGAAAGGTCCAGTCATTGGACGCTGGACGGTGTATACATATAACCGAGACAGATGCCGTACAGTCCCAATAGGCAATTATGTTATCCAGATACCTGGACTGTAATAACTGATATATACTGGCGAGATGGAGGCCGATCTGGCAATGGAAGGCTATGAACACGTGTAGCATGTATGTTGGGAGCGTTCCCAGAGTACACACTTAACATAAATGCAATGTGAACAGGCCCTAAAGTGAATCGGGATTGTCTAGACTGGATACAATTATAACAAACCCTCAGCTGTGAGAAGTATTAGATCCGTACAAGTGCTCAGTCTCTGGATATACACAGGAATATTGCCATTCAGTGACAGCAAGCAGAGCTTCTTATCAACGTTGAGGAACTCAATCTCATGTCTGTCAGAATGTTGGATACATTTTGATACTTTGTGAGGCCGGCAGGGGGAAGCAGAGGTTTTCTCTGACAGAATGTTGCAGAACTTTTAATACATTTCGATACTTTGTGATTGTGAGGCCGATAAGGGGAAGGTTTATTTTAGCCGCGTCTTCAGCGCCCCCCTTAAATCCTGGAATGTGGCTCCTGTAACGATAGGATGTACATTAACTGAGCTAGAAGAGATTCTCCTTGTGATGTGACACGGAGACGCTGCCCCCATTTACAGTACAATGCGTCTGCTCCGAGCGACCAGCTTTAAAAAGGAGGACACCGGGAGGACAATGGGGGCAGTGTTAAGGAAGACATGGACGCGGCAGATAATGGATCCAAGGGGGGAAAGAGCCGATTCTAATCATTAAAAAAAAGCTTTTATTCTGCGGAGCGGGGTCAAGGTGGAGTCTATAACGAGAAACCGGAGAAGACGGCGCAGACGCGACTGTTATATAATGAGCCCTGAGACTGCGTGGAGCAGAACGGTCACATCCTCGGCTCGGTGAAACACGCAGCCTCAGGATGGGGTCACAATGTCGCGTTTCGCCCCCTCTGCGGCGCTTTCTACTGTTCAATACAATGAAAAGCTCTGCAGCTTTCACACATTAACCATGTCTTTCAATTGTTCGCCATTTGCAATGTCTCTGCTTGCTGTCAGTGAATAGGAACATTTGCGTTTACATCCATGAGGCTAAAGTTTGTCACAGCTGCTGGGTTTGCTACAGTGTATCAGTGTAGACTGCTGTGAATACAACACAGTGCTAAGGGCAGCCATAAATATTACCTGACCCCTCTATGTACATGCACACTTGGCGTGGCTGAGCATGCATGTCTCCTGAACAGGATGAAAAAGCTGCTGCCAGACATGTCTTATGAGATATGACGAGCAAGTTGTCAGCGGGGAAAAGCACTGTGTGGGAACGCAATTTCCCATCCTGGACTCGGCAGTGTGTCAGTACAGTTCAGTACAGCTGGTATCTGGCAGAGACGCACAGCATTATAAGTCATTATAATACAATAGTCCAGGACGGGAAATCACAACCCCACATGGAGAAAGTTTCCTCCTGACAACTCGCTTGCCTGACACTGGGCTTAAAGGGGTGTTCCCTTCTCAGACAAGGCGGACATATCACTATTTTTGGCGGCCCCATAGAAATGAATGGAGGGTCCACCAATCAGATAATGGCATTTCCTAATGACATGCCCCCATTGTCTGAGATGGGAATACCACTTTAAGGAGCTGAAATCCAAGTGACCGATCCTTCTCTCCCCGAATTCTGCAGGTTGCGTCACAAGCCCCCCCATAGGCACTACTGTGTATGTCCAGCTTAAGACCTGCACTGATACAGTGCAGCAAACAATCAGCTGTGAGAACAAAGGGTCTGTGCTGGTTTTTGGCCTCTAAATGAAAACAATGATTGATTGTCTTCATTGACAGCAAGCAGAGATCTTGAAAATTGAGAGAAATTGAAGTATATGGTTCTATTAGAAAGTTGCAGAACTTTTCATTACTTACTTAAGACTGGACATCGTCCCTTTAATGCTTGAGGACCTTAAAGGGATGACACTGGAGGACAGTTCTGATGAGACCCGAGCAGGTCCTGCATTTGGCCTATGTAGGCAGATATTCTCCGGTTTGGTGTGGAGTTCGTCGCCTCTCACTCAGCGATGTCACTGCTTTTCCAGGTGAAGCTTCTTCTTGATGACCTCTGGGTCCAGTTCAAGGATTTAGATCCCAGGAATTCTGGATCCGTCACTAGAGAAGAATTTCTTGACCTACTGCAAGAGCTGAGTCCGGACCTCACCAAACACCAGTGTGACACCATCGCGGCCAAGTTTACTGACGGGCAGAACAGGTATGTGGCTCTGATCACATGTCATTATATCAGTGATGTCATCAGCAGGGGGGCGGAGCTGTGACTACCTCTCAGACATGATGTGCAGGCAGGTTGTCAGCAGTAATAGATGTTCCTGTAGTATAAGGTGTGTGGACCTCATGTCTGATCACATGTCATTATATCAGTGATGTCATCAGCAGGGGGTGGGGCTGTGACTACCTCTCAGACAGGATATACAGGCAGGTTGTCAGCAGTAATAGATGTTCCTGTAGTATAAGGTGTGTGGATCTCATGTCTGATCACATGTCAATATATCCGTGATGTCATCAGCAGGGGGCGGGGCTGTGACTACCTCTCAGACATGATATACAGGCAGGTTGTCAGCAGTAATAGATGTTCTTGTAGTATAAGGTGTGTGATCTCATGTCTGATCACATGTCATTATATCAGTGATGTCATCAGCAGGGGGCGGGGCTGTGACTACCTCTCAGACAGGATATACAGGCAGGTTGTCAGCAGTAATAGATGTTCCTGTAGTATAAGGTGTGTGGATCTCATGTCTGATCACATGTCATTATATCAGTGATGTCATCAGCAGGGGGCGGGGCTGTGACTACCTCTTAGGCATGATATACAGGCAGGTTGTCAGCAGTAATAGATGAGTTTATGTTCCTGTAGTATAAGATGTATGGATCTCATGTCTGATCTCAGTGTAATGAGGACTGATCAGGTCAATGAAGGGGCCGAGGTTAGAAATTTGTGATTTGGCTCTAGATCATTAGGTGTAGTAGAAGTTCTGGGTTAGGCTCTACAGTCTAACCTCAAACATCTACCCCAACCCAAGATCCAGAGCCTAATCCTAAACTTCTGCCCACGGGATCTAGAGCCAAATCCAAACCAATACCTCAACCCGGGATCTAGAGCCTAACCCCAAAACTCTATCCTACCCCAGGATCTAGAGCCTAATTCTAAACCTCACCTCCAGCCCAAATTCTAGATCCTAGGGCAGGGTAGAGGTTTGAAATTTGGTTCTCAATCCCAGGGTGGAGTACAGTTTTGGGGTCAGGCTCTAGATTCCAAGATGAGGCAGAGGTTTGGGGTTAGGCTCTAGATTTCAGATCGGGGCAGAGGTTTGGGGTCAGGCTCTAGATTCCAAGATGAGGCAGAGGTTTGGGGTCAGGCTCTAGATTTCAGATCGGGGCAGAGGTTTGGGGTCAGGCTCTAGATTTCAGATCGGGGCAGAGGTTTGGGGTCAGGCTCTAGATTCCAAGTTGAGGCAGAGGTTTGGGGTTAGGCTCTAGATTCCAAGATGAGGCAGAGGTTTGGGGTCAGGCTCTAGATTTCAGATCGGGGCAGAGGTTTGGGGTCAGGCTCTAGATTCCAAGTTGAGGCAGAGGTTTGGGGTCAGGCTCTAGATTCCAAGATGAGGCAGAGGTTTGGGGTTAGGCTCTAGATTTCAGATCGGGGCAGAGGTTTGGGGTCAGGCTCTAGATTTCAGATCGGGGCAGAGGTTTGGGGTCAGGTTCTAGATTCCAAGATGAGGCAGAGGTTTGGGGTCAGGCTCTAGATTTCAGATCGGGGCAGAGGTTTGGGGTCAGGCTCTAGATTTCAGATCGGGGCAGAGGTTTGGGGTCAGGCTCTAGATTCCAAGATGAGGCAGAGGTTTGGGGTTAGGCTCTAGATTTCAGATGGGGGCAGAGGTTTGGGGTCAGGCTCTAGATTCTGGCCCATGACCAAGGTTTGGGATTGGGTTCTAGATTCCAAGCGGAGCAGAAGTTTGGAGATAGGCCCTAGATTCTGGGTGGGGGAAGAGATTTGGGATTGGGTTCTCGATTCTAAGCTGGGACAGAGATTTGGGGATAGGCTCTGAATCCTGGTGACCGGTTTGTACTTGCAGGATTTCCTACGTCCAGTTTCTTCAGCCATATCAGACTGGAAGGAAGACGATTAACCAAAGTGGAAGAAAAGAAAAGAAGACCGAGAAGAAGACGACCTCACCCAAGCCATCCATCGATAGCGGCCTTAACGCCATCACTACCAAACTACGACAGAAGGTACCGGGACGGGCGCAGGCCATGGAAACATTCACCAAATCAAAAGACCGACGTGAGGAATGGACGTCCTTAAAGGGAATGTCTAACCTCTTATTCTGGACTATTATCTGCAGTGATACATGAGCGGTCCTGCAGATAAGGAGTCCCGGTCGCTGTCAGCGCTCACGGCCCAGACTGCTGTGCTATGATAACGGACGGACTCCTCTGCACATGGACGGCTACACAGCTCTGAACGCTGACAGCGGGAGAACGGGGGAGATTTTGACTGCAGCCCATGAAATCCAGATATGACACGTCTGTCACTATGAGTTCACAGTCTCAGCTCTGCTACATCAACAGAGCCCTAGTTTAGATGTGAATCCTGATGAAGTGTCTTGCCGTCCCCTCTAGATATCCAGCTCAGAGTGGAGGAATCTCCTTCAGTCCTGTCTTAAGATGGACAGGGATGGGTCCGGCCTCCTCAGCCTCCCGGAGTTCCGCTCGGTGGTGAAGCTGTGCGACATCGTCCTGGATGAGGAGGAGATCTACCACCTCATGTCCCACTACGACAAGGATCTGACGGGGAAGATTGACTACTCCCGGCTGCTGAGAGACCACAGCAAGTGACGGACGAGCGCAGGGCCTCCGGCCATCCCCAAATTCCTGGACCTTCCGTAAAAACAGGCGACTTCTGTCCTGTGTCCGTGAAATAAAGAGATGGGATTCTTTTAGGTGGTGGCGTCCGAGGAGCGGTTATTTCTGTGGCAGTTATATATATTCTGCAGTTTCCAGTTGATACTGGTAATGATCCGGATACTGAGCTACGGCCAATATCTTTTCTTCTCTGTATTATTCATTATGGTTTTTCCTATATATCCGAAATAAAAGAAAAATTCCAGTTGTCAACACTGACGAGCGCCGAGCGGAATAAACCAGACTGTAATAGATGGTGGGGGGGGGGCCTGTCCGACCTTTCTGTAATGTGCTGATTACTTACATACTTTAAAGAAATGCTGAGCTGATACAGAAGCCAAGTCCCTTAAATATAATAATGCTGTGCAGCACATAACCCCCCGAGACCTCCACAGTGCCCCCATAACAGTGTCCTCCACAGATCCCCCATAATAGTGACATCCACAGATCCCCATAACAGTGTCCTCCACAGATCCCCCATAACAGTGTCATCCACAGATCCCCCATAACAGTGTCATCCACAGATCCCCCATAACAGTGTCATCCACAGATCCCCCATAACAGTGTCCTCCACAGATCCCCCATAACAGTGTCCTCCACAGATCCCCCATAACAGTGTCCTCCACAGATCCCCCATAACAGTGTCCTCCACAGATCCCCCATAATAGTGTCCTCCACAGATCCCCCATAACAGTGTCCTCCACAGATCCCCCATAACAGTGTCCTCCACAGATCCCCCATAACAGTGTCCTCAACAGATCCCCCATAACAGTGTCCTCCACAGATCCCCCATAACAGTGTCATCCACAGATCCCCCATAACAGTGTCATCCACAGATCCCCCATAACAGTGTCATTCACAGATCCCCCATAACAGTGTCATACACAGATCCCCATAACAGTGACATCCACAGTGCCCCCATAACAGTTACCGCCACAGTGCCCCCATAACAGTGTCATCCACAGATCCCCCATAACAGTGTCATCCACAGATCCCCAATAACAGTGTCATCCACAGATCCGCCATAACAGTGTCATCCACAGATCCCCCATAACAGTGTCATCCACAGATCCCCCATAACAGTGTCCTCCACAGATCCTCCATAACAGTGTCCTCCACAGATCCCCATAACAGTGTCATCCACAGATCCCCCATAACAGTGTCATCCACAGATCCCCCATAACAGTGTCCTCCACAGATCCTCCATAACAGTGTCATCCACAGATCCCCCATAACAGTGTCATCCACAGATCCCCCATAACAGTGTCCTCCACAGATCCTCCATAACAGTGTCATCCACAGATCCCCATAACAGTGTGTCCTCCACAGATCCCCCATAACAGTGTGTCCTCCACAGATCCCCCATAACAGTGTCATCCACAGATCCCCCATAACAGTGTCATCCACAGATCCCCCATAACAGTGACCTCCACAGATCCCCCATAACAGTGTCATCCACAGATCCTCCATAACAGTGTCATCCACAGATCCCATAAGTGACATCCACAGATCCCCCATAACAGTGTCATCCACAGTGCCCCATAACAGTGTCCTCCACAGATCCCCCATAACGGTGTCATCCACAGATCCCCCATAACAGTGTCATCCACAGATCCCCCATAACAGTGACCTCCACAGATCCCCCATAACAGTGTCATCCACAGATCCCCCATAACAGTGTCATCCACAGATCCCCCATAACAGTGTCATCCACAGATCCCCCATAACAGTGTCATCCACAGATCCCCCATAACAGTGTCATCCACAGATCCCCCATAACAGTGTCATCCACAGATCCCCCATAACAGTGTCATCCACAGATCCCCCATAACAGTGACATCCACAGATCCCCCATAACAGTGACCTCCACAGATCCCCCATAACAGTGTCATCCACAGATCCCCCATAACAGTGTGTCCTCCACAGATCCCCCCATAACAGTGTCATCCACAGATCCCCCATAACAGAGACCTCCACAGATCCTCCATAACAGTGTCATCCACAGATCCTCCATAACAGTGTCATCCACAGATCCCCCATAACAGTGTCCTCCACAGATCCCCCATAACAGTGTGTCCTCCACAGATCCCCCATAACAGTGTCATCCACAGATCCCCCATACCAGTGTCATCCACAGATCCCCCATAACAGTGTCATCCACAGATCCCCCATAACCGTGACATCCACAGTGCCCCCATAACAGTGTCATCCACAGATCCCCCATAACAGTGTCCTCCACAGATCCCCATAACAGTGACATCCACAGATCCTCCATAAGTGACATCCACAGATCCCCCATAACAGTGTCATCCACAGTGCCCCCATAACAGTGTCCTCCACAGATCCCCCATAACGGTGTCATCCACAGATCCCCATAACAGTGTCATCCACAGATCCCCCATAACAGTGACCTCCACAGATCCCCCATAACAGTGTCATCCACAGATCCCCCATAACAGTGACCTCCACAGATCCCCCATAGCAGTGTCATCCACAGATCCCCCATAACAGTGACATCCACAGATCCCCCATAACAGTGACCTGACGATGTCTAAAGGGCTGGGACCGATCTGTCTGCAGATGGCACCTCTACTCAGCGGTCATATTATAGCCCCTTCTCCATGGAAATTACCCACAGACCATTGTGTGACGTCTCCATGAGGAAAGTCAATGTACAGATAGAACTGCTCGGTGCTGATGAGGATGTAAGGCTTTAACAGGTCTGTCTCCAGAGAAGTCTTTCTTGTTAGCTTAGAGATAAGGGGGTTCTCCATTTTTGACAATTTTTATTAGCAAAGACCCCTTATAGGGGTTTCCCGATCCAAATCTCACGATAAATTCCATATGCTGCAAAGCCGAAATTCCTCGTGCTTCATGGTAATGAATCATTTTAACCTGAAATAGTGTAAAAAAACAAAAAAATCATACTTACCTGATCCGGCCACCGCCATCTTGCTTGAAGGTCTCGCACAAAATGCCATGCATGGTGACATATGACATCACCATCCAGCATGATGATGTCATCTCGAGCAGCACGAGATTTCACGTAAGATCTTGACCAGGAATGGATAAGGTGAGTATGATTTTTTGAGGGGTACAATGACGGAGAGCGTCATCCAAAGAAATGTGCTTGATGGCGAAGTAATTTGAAGTTTTTGTAAAATTCGGCGAAGGAACCTTATTAAATTTTTTAAATAATTCTCTCCTCTCTACTGATGACCTTTTCTATGGAAGTGAATGGGGCTGAGCTGCAATACCGAGCACGGCCACTATACAGTGTACGGCGCTGTGCTTGGCGAGCAGAGAGAAGACCGGTGGTCCCGGGTGTCGGACCCCGCCGATCAGGTACTGATGACCTATCCAGAGGATAGGTTATCAGTTAAAATATCTCAGAAAAACTCCTTTAATCTGATAGTATGCAGGTCGTTTCTTGCTGCAGAAATCTCAAGCGATCGGCTTTAAACTGAGGGAAAGTCCCTACGTCAAGTGTGTAACTTCTCTGCAGCGCCCCCAGAGGAGGACTGAAGTATTACATACCCAACACCTATTGAAATAAATAGTCTGTCCATGCAAATACTGGACACAACAAGTCCTCCAGAGAAGGAGACGCTCTTTGTAGACCTTCTCTCACCCAGGCAGTCTCTTTGGCCCCTGTTCGTAGATTCCTTGTAGCCATTACAGTTACTGTAAGTTTACCCAGAAAACATCTCTGCGAGCAATGGCCGACAGTCACTGGTGCAGAGTCAAGGGAATCTATATTGGCCAATCTAAAAGGCCCAAGAGATGGGACTAAGACCTGATGTTTATGGAGAAGGTTCATTCTTCTTTCAGAAAGGAAGAAACACAAGATCTAATTAGAAGTTGTTACACAAGAACCGTCCGGGACGAGCTGAATGTCCACCTGCTCCGGTTACCCTGGGAGAGCGAGCCGCCCTCATTCCTGCATTTCTATCAGATTCGCCATCGCTCGCTGCTTGGACTAAGTGATTTCTATTTCTGGGCCTTTCTCATGTAGATGTAACATGTATAGACGTCCCGCACAGAAACACAGCCCCCCCAGCCCGCTGAATGGCGCAGCTTCCAGATTCATCTCCTTGGTTCATACATTTGGCCTGAATGACGGATCCGGTTACGGACGGCAATAACGCTGTGTTTTTCCTCCGCGAGATCATCTGGGAAGATTACATTCATTAGTCGCTTCCAGACAATTACCCGCGCACAGACCGCGGCTTTCTGTTTGTTTCCAGTTTCGGGGAAGTAAATTGATACATTGTGGTCAATGTTTGTTGTGTGAATTTAAAGAAGACGTTTAGACAAGAAATGTTTTATTTTCTTAAGTATAAATCTACAGGGAAGAATAAAGGAACAGAAGGAAACCAGGGAAGGGAACAGGAAGGGAGAAAGGGACAAGAGGAGATAAGGACTGGACCGGGGGAATAAACAAATAATGGAGCAGGTACCAGGTTTTCCTTCTCTTGGGGCTCAGACTGGTCTCCCTGTTTCCCCCAGACATGATTTTGCCACCACCATGCTTCACTGTAAGGGTGGTATTGGGCTGATTGGGCTATAAACAAATGAACTTACCTCTCCTGCTCCCAATGGCACTGCCACTAGAGAGATCCAGCACACCTTTCTTGCATTCACCGCTCCCTGGTCTTTTGCCAGCGCACTGTGACCTGATGTACGCAGACTCCAGAGCGGCACTCTCTTTTCTGCTGGTGCAGTCACTGTGTACATACATTACTTATCCTGTACTGATCCTAAGTTACATCCTGTATTATACTCCAGAGCTGCACTCACTATTCTGCTGGTGCAGTCACTGTGTACATACATTACTTATCCTGTACTGATCCTGAGTTATATCCTGTATTATACTCCAGAGCTGCACTCACTATTCTGCTGGTGCAGTCACTGTGTACATACATTACTTATCCTGTACTGATCCTGAGTTACATCCTGTATTATACTCCAGAGCTGCACTCACTATTCTGCTGGTGCAGTCACTGTGTACATGCATTACTTATCCTGTACTGATCCTGAGTTACATCCTGTATTATACTCCAGAGCTGCACTCACTATTCTGCTGGTGCAGTCACTGTGTACATGCATTACTTATCCTGTACTGATCCTGAGTTACATCCTGCATTATACTCCAGAGCTGCACTCACTATTCTGCTGGTGCAGTCACTGTGTACATACATTACTTATTCTGTACTGATCCTGAGTTACATCCTGTATTATCCTCCAGAGCTGCACTCACTATTCTGCTGGTGCAGTCACTGTGTACATACATTACTTATCCTGTACTGATCCCGAGTTACATCCTCTATTATACTCCAGAGCTGCACTCACTATTCTGCTGGTGTAATCACTGTGTACATATATTACTTATCCTGTACTGATCCTGAGCTACATCCTGTATTATACTCCAGAGCTGCACTCACTATTCTGCTGGTGCAGTCACTGTGTACATACATTACTTATCCTGTACTGATCCTGAGTTACATCCTGTATTATACTCCAGAGCTGCACTCACTATTCTGCTGGTGCAGTCACTGTGTACATACATTACTTATCCTGTACTGATCCTGAGTTACATCCTGTATTATACTCCAGAGCTGCACTCACTATTCTGCTGGTGCAGTCACTGTGTACATACATTACTTATCCTGTACTGATCCTGAGTTACATCCTGTATTATACTCCAGAGCTGCACTCACTATTCTGCTGGTGCAGTCACTGTTTACATACATTACTTATCCTGTACTGATCCTGAGTTACATCCTGTATTATACTCCAGAGCTGCACTCACTATTCTTCTGGTGCAGTCACTGTTTACATACATTACTTATCCTGTACTGATCCTGAGTTACATCCTGTATTATACTCCAGAGCTGCACTCACTATTCTGCTGGTGCAGTCACTGTGTACATACATTACTTATCCTGTACTGATCCTGAGTTACATCCTGTATTATACTCCAGAGCTGCACTCACTATTCTGCTGGTGCAGTCACTGTGTACATACATTACTTATTCTGTACTGATCCTGAGTTACATCCTGTATTATCCTCCAGAGCTGCACTCACTATTCTGCTGGTGCAGTCACTGTGTACATACATTACTTATCCTGTACTGATCCCGAGTTACATCCTCTATTATACTCCAGAGCTGCACTCACTATTCTGCTGGTGTAATCACTGTGTACATATATTACTTATCCTGTACTGATCCTGAGTTACATCCTGTATTATACTCCAGAGCTGCACTCACTATTCTGCTGGTGCAGTCACTGTGTACATACATTACTTATCCTGTACTGATCCTGAGTTACATCCTGTATTATACTCCAGAGCTGCACTCACTATTCTGCTGGTGCAGTCACTGTGTACATACATTACTTATCCTGTACTGATCCTGAGTTACATCCTGTATTATACTCCAGAGCTGCACTCACTATTCTGCTGGTGCAGTCACTGTTTACATACATTACTTATCCTGTACTGATCCTGAGTTACATCCTGTATTATACTCCAGAGCTGCACTCACTATTCTGCTGGTGCAGTCACTGTTTACATACATTACTTATCCTGTACTGATCCTGAGTTACATCCTGTATTATACTCCAGAGCTGCACTCACTATTCTGCTGGTGCAGTCACTGTGTACATACATTACTTATCCTGTACTGATCCTGAGTTACATCCTGTATTATACTCCAGAGCTGCACTCACTATTCTGCTGGTGCAGTCACTGTGTACATACATTACTTATCCTGTACTGATCCTGAGTTACATCCTATGTACAATAACCAGATATGTTCCACTACACACTAGCAGTAACACTTTAATAAAGTAATGGATAGAGAAATCTCCCCTTTTTATCATTATGTAAGTTTTAGTCTAAATATTCAGTACTGATAAATTTCTTAATATCTTTATAGAGTTATACTACAACATCATATATAGCAGCAGCCACCACTAGTGGGAGCTCTGGAGCTTACTGCATACTGATTTGTTATTGAGTATGTATAAACAGCTTGTAGCGAGCTCTTGCACTCCACCTAGTGGTGACTATAGGTAGACAGGATTTGAAGAATTGTATCAGAAAAGCATTGCCCGATCTACATAAAAATATATCAGGAAATATCACCAGAGAATTGTAAATCTCTTCACTTCTAAGAAAACTAAACAGTATTCAAAGTATTCATGTTACGATATAACATGAACATGTGATAGTAATAATCCTTGCATGGAATTTAAAAATGTAGAATAATTTTCCGCAATTATATCTTATTATTTGTACCTAATAAAAAATTAAAAAGCTGATATTTGACTGCTACAATCAAAGCTACATGTTACTACGAGCAAAGCTACATTTATTAAGATATTTATAGGACATTCATAAAGTGTTTAATATATTTCATTATTTTTATCTCTTTATTTATTATAGTATTTAATATTGTATATATATTTTATTTACTATATACATTTTTATTATTTTTATTTTCCATACACTCCTCAACATATAAATTGTAACACCAAGAAGGACAATCCCTAAGACTATACAAATCGATGAAGTAGCAGGTGTCACTAAGATCTGCAACTGATGGCATGTTCAAGCACCTAGCTCCAATCTGTGACATTGGATTAAAAAAACAGATTAAATGCAACATTTTTTAGCCACGATACCTCAAAAATCGGATCCAGTTGTGTGACTCCTGATTGTTGATGTGTCAGATATCACCACTTGTCATAATCTAAGAGGGATAGAATCCTTTAACTTAGGGCTGGGCGATTAATCGAATTAATTTGATTAATTCGCCAATTGAAAGCCTCACGATTTTATTTTTTAGGAAAATCGTGAACTCGATTTTCCTAAAATGGCGCCGGGAGAAGAAGACTGAGGAGTTCCGGACCTGGAGCAGAGCCGCGGCGCAGGACAGGTAAGGGTTTTTTTTTTTATTATTCTTATGGTGGCCTAGTGGGCTGTTCTGAGGGCTGAAGGGGGCACTACTGTGGGCTAATCTGAGGTTTCAAGGGGTCACTACTGTGGGCTAATCTGAGGTTTCAAGGGGTCACTACTGTGGGCTGTTCTGAGGTCTGAAGGGTCACTACTGTGGGCTGTTCTGAGGTCTCAAGGAGGCACTAATGTGGGCTAATCTGAGGTCTCAAGGGGGCACTACTGTGGGCTAATCTGAGGTCTCAAGGGGGCACTACTGTGGGCTGATCTGAGGTCTCAAGGGGGCACTACTGTGGGCTGATCTGAGGTCTGAAGGGGGCACTAATGTGGGCTGATCTGAGGTCTGATGGGGGCACTGTGGGCTGATCTGAGGTCTGATGGGGGCACACTGGGCTGATGTGGGGTCTGATGGGGGCACACTGGGCTGATCTGAGGTCTGATGGGGGCACTGTGGGCTGATCTGAGGTCTGATGGGTGCACACTGGGCTGATGTGGGGTCTGATGGGGCACAATGGGCTGATGTGGGGTCTGATGGGGCACAATGGGCTGATGTGGGGTCTGATGGGGCACAATGGGCTGATCTGAGGTCTGATGAGGGCATAGTGGGCTGATCTGAGGTCTGATGGGGGCACAATGGGCTGATCTGAGGTCTGATGAGGGCACAGTGGGCTGATCTGAGGTCTGATGAGGGCACAATGGGCTGATCTGAGGTCTGATGGGGGCACAGTGGGCTGATGTGGGGTCTGATAGGGGCACAATGGGCTGATGTGGGGTCTGATGGGGCATAATGGGCTGATCTGAGGTCTGATGGGGGTATAGTGGGCTGATGTGAGGTCTGATGGGGGCACAGTGGGCTGATGTGAGGTCTGATGGGGGCACAGTAGGCTTTTTTTATTTATTTTTTTATATTTTTAATAACATAAGAAAATCGAGATTTAAATCGTGAATCGTCCAAATTTTTTTTAAAAATTGAGATTTTTTTTTGGGCCATATCGCCCAGTTCTACTTTAACTTAGAGATCATCACTATCACTGCAGCAGATCACTACGTGCAGAGGCCGGGATGTTAGCATTGTTCAACTTTGCATGCAATGGGGGAACCACAAACTGGACTGACAGCAAGAGGTGTAGAGAGGAGAACCTCAACACTGACAGATTGTGTGCTTAGAAGAATGGCCCCTTATGATCCATCCTGTACTGCAAGTGAAATTGTCACATCCCAAACCTAGGGCGGCAAACAACGTTTACACAAACCATCAGAAGCCTTCTGCACAACATTGGGCTACAAGCCAGACATCCAGCTACAGGAGTCCTCTGACCTCACGCCACCGCTCTCAAAGTCTATCGTGGTGCACAGCAGTGGAGGCTGGAATGGAGGTCCGTCCTCTCCTGGAGAGGATTAGTCTGGAGACCACATGGACAACTCCCTGAATAGGCCTTCACTACGGAACGTCACATCAGCCCTTCTCCCGGGATTATGGTGTGGGGTGGCATAATGTATGGTAGTCGGACCCCTCTAGTCTTCATTTCTGGTACTAACAACTCAAACTTACACGGATTTGGTTGTGGAGCCAGTGGTACTGCCATTTCTTCAGAAGGTCCCTGGAGCTGTTTTCAACATGACATTGCCAGTCTGCATGTTGCTTGTGCTACTGTGAGCGGCCTTCATGTTGTACACACGTTACCATGGCCTTCAGCGTCCTGGACTTGTCTCCTATAGAGCAGATCTAGAACATCACTGGTCCAGCAATAAGCTGCCAGCCGCAGATCTTGATGATTTGTGTGCCCAATTGCATTGAGCGTGGCAGAACAATCCTCAGACAACCATTAATAACCTCACTGATAGAATACCAAGGCGTAGATTTCTGTTCGTGACGCTCATACTCCATTCTGAATCAATCCAGATGTTTTGAATATTTTGTTTCCATTCTTTTTATCATTTGCATATCATTAACATATCTGTGATGTAATTTTGCATAATTCCACAATTTTCCTTCTTGGTGTTGCAATTTCATTGTTGAAAGTATTTATTTTTAATTATGTAATTTAGATTTTTTTAAGGACTCTAAATAAAAAAAAATACAAAAAAAATGCAATTACAAAAGAAATTTAAAAACATACTAAGAGCCACAGAGAAAATTTACACGACTTACAGAGATTCCAAGTCGTACCGTTCAGGAACGTTGACGTATATAAAGTAACTTATCTGTTGTCAGATCCTGGAGAATGTATTCAGCCAGAATGCAGACGGCGGACACCAGATCTTTATTGGCAGCTGACATTTATCTGGAGAAGAAGGATCCCATTTACCCTCTGGACTATAAAAGGGGAGAGATCTGCGCAGTGACACTCAGATGGTTCACCGCAGAGCATCTCCGCTCAAGGGCATGTCTGTGGGAATACGAGGCCGTGAGCACCTGCACTGAAAGGCATTGAATTAAACAGGTAAGTAACAATGTATCATTTAATAAAAGACAAAAACATTACAAAATATTACAGCACATTATTACACCTAATTAGGAAACATAAAACATAACGGGATGTCAACAGGTTTTTTATTAGAATTTTTTCTCTATTCCTTAAAAACATTGAGTAAAAGATATACATATTAAATATATGAGAGCACCTCATTTTTATTGTTTTTTAATGTTTTTATTATAGTATATTTTATGTTAATAGTATATTTCATTATATATATATATATGTAAAATTGGGGACTGAATTCAGCTTCCTTGTAGGATTAATGGGGTGATGGGAGAGGGTATATATAAAATCATACAACATAAGTGAGTACATTTTATCCTTCTAAAATATCAGCAGTAATAAGTCAGATCAACTGGACCTGCTCTGAATTTATTTTTCTTGGAGATATTTCGCTAGTCATCCAACTGGTTTTCTGGATTAGAATTGCTTGTATGAGAAATCTCCGGCATTACTGGTGACTTGTACTTCAGTCATGTTGATTGACTGAATCTACTAGATGTGATTAAACTGCCTCAGGAGAGGTCTTGGAACAGCATTGTAAGTGGCAGGCAATAGATGTCGCACCCCTCCACCTCTGTTCAAGCTCATTTTCTCCAATTTAGCATAAAAGATTAAAGGGGTCGTCTCCCTCCAGTAAGTGCCATTCATCACGTAGAGAAAGTTACTACAAGCCACTTACTAATGTACTGTGATTAGCCATATTGCTTCCTTTGCTGGCTGGATTCATTTTTCCATCACATTATACACTGCTCGTTTCCATGGTTACAGACCACCCTGCAATCCATCAGTGGTGGTCGTGCTTGCACACTATAGGAAAAAGCATCAGCCTCTCTGGTGGCTGGGACCATGGGAACCTACATAGACTGGTGCTTTTTCCTATACGACCACCGCTGATGGATTGTAGGGTGGTCATAACCATGGAAATGAGCAGTGTATAATGTGATGGAAACAAATTTCCTGAGTTTAATCACTCCTTCAGTCATTGTAAATGAAATCAACACCTTACCGATATGACTGAAGCATGAGTCGCCAGTATTTAATGCCGGAGATTTCTCGTACAAGCAATTCTAATCGAGAAAGCCAGTCAGATGACTAGCCAACTGTCTTCAAGGAGAAATACAATACAAGAAGTCCAGTTGCTCTGACATCACTGCTGATATATTGTGACCTGCTGAACGAGAACCTTCACAGACATATCTCCAAAACATTGTTAAGAAATGTAAAACAAGGTAATAATAGTCAGATTTTTTTTCTCTTGATTTAATTTTTCACAACTTGAGTCACCATCCCCATCTGTTATGTGATTGGTTTTAGACCTGAGATTTGCTTTAAAGGGGTTGTACAAGAATTGGAGGACTTTTGGTAACACCCCCTCCCCTCCCATTCTGCAGGACCTGCAAAGGGAAGCTTACTTACCTGCTTCTTGGCTCCTCGCTCCATCTTCTCCTGGCTTGCAATGCTCCCGTTTTGATATGGCAGCAGCCAATCACAGGCCGTGGCGATGTCAGACTCCCCTTCCTTCATGAAAGATGGTCGCAAGCGGAGCCTGACAACCTGTGGCGTTGTCAGACCGGATGTTGACGTCATTGGAGCCTCAAGGAGCATCGCAGGCCAGGAGAAGACGGACCAGGAGCTGGCGCAGGTAAGTAAGCTTCACTTTGCAGGTCCCACAGACTTGGGGGAGAGTTCCAAAAACCCTCCCACTCTTGGATATTTCTGAGATTCAGCCAATACAACCAAAAAGTGAATAATAATATTATCGGGGGGGGGGGGGGTCAATGTTTTTTAGGGTAATTTGCTCTATTTTTGTCTCATAAGTTAACCTTCCATTTATGATTCTTCTTGCAGGAACAGAAGAGATGGAGACATCCCTCATGGTCCGCCTTGTTTTGTGAGACCCCCTGAGCCCCGTTCTTGCTCTCCATTGTTTCCTTTGATAACGTTTGTATTTACGGATCGATACTGAAGAAATGGTGCTTTTTATTCTCACTGTGTTAGCTAGCTTGATGGCAAGCTCCGCGGGAAAGTGTGTTCCCAATAAAGCAGGTAAGTGGCCAAATGCTCTTAAGGGCCACGTCACACATGGCAGCTCGGTGCAGTGTTTCATGGAATTTATTTTCATTCTCTTTTTTTTATGGTAAAATATCTTACTTTAATTATGTGTTGGTTTTGGGTTTTGTTCTTTATGCATTTTTAATAGTAAAACAATATCATGCATTTTAATACAGTTTTATTAGCGTTCATTTGCAGCACTTTCAGCCTTTTTTATTGTAGCACTTCAAACATGCAAAAAAAGCACATAAAAATGGTAAAAATGTCTCGATGCAATTAAAACAAACCAGGAAAAAAGCTGTCTGCAGCGCATTTCATTAGGCAATACTTTAAAGTACTGCCACAAAAATGCAGCAAAATATGGGAATAGAAAACTGTGTGTGAAACCATCCTTAAAACATATTTCTTTTCACATTCGAAACAAGACTAAAAACAACAATAAAACATGAAAAACTGAAAAAAAAAACAATGTTGTTTAATGGGGTAATGAAACTTGTGTGAGTTTTAGAAAGCTATGATTTTATTTTTAATTTTCATTTCATTTGGCCTTTGTTTTACATAAAGATGAGCGAATCATCCAAAATTCGCTTCGCCGAATGATCGTCAAATTGTTTAAAAGATTCGTACTTAATACGAAGCTATTCGGTCGAAGCTGCGTACAAATCATTCGTTATTCTGTCGTGTTCTGCAAACATTCCCTTGAATACTTACGCCTGAGTGTACAAAGTGCGCACGAAGCTTTAGCGTATTATTGTCTAGGCCCGCACAAGGAACGAATATACAGTAAAAGTACGCTACTTAACTGAATATGTACGCATTAACGTACAAACTATATGATGCGTAGTATTAGCGTACAAATGATATGATTTCAGAAGAATATTCGGATTCGCTTTGTGTAAAAAATTTCCAAGATTCGTATCGAATCTACAAAGTGGCGAATAGATTCGCTCATCTCTAGTTTTACATACAATAAACAACCAAATCTTTTGTGATAAAAATGTGACAAAATGAATCAGACTTCTAAAACTTTACTACAAAGCAAGTTTCTCACGTTTCTCCCTGTTTGTCTTCCAGATGTCATTATTGTTCATTGTTATCCCAAATCTATTGTGGCCAAAATCCCCGAGTGTCCGTACGGATGGGAGATCGGCCAGCTGGCTCTTGGTGGGGTGTGTTATAATGGAATCATCGACTCCGGTTATTATCAATTCACCATTCCCGATCTATCACCAAAGAACAAATCCTACTGTGGAACACAATCTGATGTGAGGGCTAATTTTCAGAAGTTTTTTTATGATCTTACCCTACTTCTTTCAATTTTTTAGTTTTTTAAAGCAAATGAAAACACAATGTAGATTTTACATAATTCTTGCAGCTTTTCTTTTCAGTGGGTAAATGATAAGTGTTTTGATGGATTTTTAGGTCCTTAAGGGAAGATGTAACATTTATGCTTATATAATTTGCTACGTATCAGTACACTGTTTTAGGTGCCAGAAACTTCATTCTAAATTTTGTTTTTGTGGCAAATATTTACCATATTTTTTAGACTATAACAGGCACCTAGGATATGGAGGAAGAAAATAAGAAAAATGGTTTTCATCAGACCTCAGATAAGACAAGACCCCCATCAGACCTCCATTCCTCCTCAGACCCCCAAGCTCCATTAGACAAAAAGTAAATAAATGAACTTTCCTCTCTTGTTGACACTCGCCGCTCATTGGTTTTCTGCAGGCCCATGCAGCACTGTGACCTGACATCATACAGCACCAGGTCATAGTATGTGCCTACGTGCACTATGTCCTGATGTTATACACCGTCCGCACACGTCTAGCTAGTCACCTGGAAGAAGACCAGGGAGCGGTAAGTACAGCCAGCACAGTCCTTCCCTCAACACTTCCATAATAGAAGCTGTCATTAGCATTCGCACCATAAGACACACTGCCATTTCTCTCCCCCCCCCCACTTTTGGGGGAAATAAGTGTTACTTATAGTCCAAGAAATACGGTATTTATTTGACCACTAGATATAGTGCAGTCATAGTAACATAGTAACATAGTTTAAAAGGCCGAAAAAAGCCCTCCGTCCATCCAGTTCTTCCTGTTTTCCTACAAGTTGATCCAGAGGAAGGCAAAAAAAAACCCTGTGAGATAGAAGCCAATTTTCCTCACTCTAGGGAAAAAAATTCCTTCCTGACTCCAATCAGACATCAGAATAACTCCCTGGATCAACGACCCCTCTCTAGTAACTATAACCTGTAATATTATTACCTCCAGAAATACATCCAGGCCCCTCCTGATCTCTTATAGTGAACTTACCATCACCACCTCCTCAGTGAGAGAGTTCCATAGTCTCACTGCTCTTACAGTATAGAGTCCATAGTCTCACTGCTCTTACCATAAAGAGTCCATAGTCTCACTGTTCTTACAGTATAGAGTCCATAGTCTCACTGCTCTTACCATAAAGAGTCCATAGTCTCACTGCTCTTACAGTAAAGAGTCCATAGTCTCACTGCTCTTACCGTAAAGAGTCCATAGTCTCACTGCTCTTACCATAAAGAGTCCATAGTCTCACTGCTCTTACAGTAAAGAGTCCATAGTCTCACTGCTCTTACAGTAAAGAGTCCATAGTCTCACTGCTCTTACAGTAAAGAGTCCATAGTCTTACTGCTCTTACCGTAAAGAGTCCATAGTCTCACTGCTCTTACCGTAAAGAGTCCATAGTCTCACTGCTCTTACAGTAAAGAGTCCATAGTCTCACTGCTCTTACAGTAAAGAGTCCATAGTCTCACTGCTCTTACAGTAAAGAGGCCATAGTCTCACTGCTCTTACCGTAAAGAGTCCATAGTTTTACTGCTCTTACTGTAAAGAGTCCATAGTCTCACTGCTCTTACAGTAAAGAGTCCATAGTCTCACTGCTCTTACCGTAAAGAGTCCATAGTCTCACTGCTCTTACAGTAAAGAGTCCATAGTCTCACTGCTCTTATCGTAAAGAGTCCATAGTCTCACTGCTCTTACCGTAAAGAGTCCATAGTCTCACTGCTCTTACAGTAAAGAATCCTCTTCTATGTTTGTGTACAAACCTTCTTTCCTCCAGACGCAGAGGGGATAAATAGATGATGGAAGAGATCTCTGTACTGACCCCTGATATATTTATACATAGTTATTACATCTCCCCTCAGTCGTCTTTTTTCTAAAGTGAATAACCCTAAATCTTATAATCTTTCTGTGTCCTGTAGTCCACCCACATGTTGTAAAGTGTGTTTTGACTTGAATTTTTATGCCTTTTGGAGATCATTTGATCATTGCAGAACTGTTCACAGTATTTTTGACCAGGGGTGCCCAAACTTTTGCATGCCACTTTATATAGTAAGCTTCTGAGCTCCCCCTAGTGGTGACTGCAGGATTCAATGGTAACATAGTATACAGAAGGCCACTGAGCTCCCCCTACTGGTGACTGCAGGACTTAATGGTAACACAGTATACAGTAAGCCACTGAGCTCCCCCTAGTGGTGACTGCAGGACTCAATGGTAATATAGTATATAGTAAGCCTCTGTGCTTCCCCTAGTGGTGACTGCAGAACCCAGTGATAACACAGTATACAGTAATCTCATGAGCTCCCCCTAGTTATGACTGCAGGACTCAATGGTAACATAGTATACAGTAAGCCACTGTGCTTCCCCTAATGGTGACTGCAGGACTCAATAGTATCCTAGTATACAGTAAGCCATTGAGCTCCCCCTAGTGGTGACTGCAGGACTCAATAGTATCCTAGTATACAGTAAGCCATTGAGCTCCCCCTAGTGGTGACTGCAGGACTCAATGGTAACATAGTATACAGAAGGCCACTGTGCTTCCCCTAATGGTGACTGCAGGACTCAATAGTATCCTAGTATACAGTAAGCCACTGAGCTCCCCCTAGTGGTGACTGCAGGACTCAATAGTAACCTAGTATACAGTAAGCCACTGAGCTCCCCCTAGTGGTCACTGCAGGACTCAATGGTAACATAGTATACAGTAAGCCTCTGAGCTCCCCCTAGTGGTGACTGCAGGACTCAATAGTAACCTAGTATACAGTAAGCCTCTGAGCTCCCCCTAGTGGTGACTGCAGGACTCAATGCTAACATAGTATACAGTAAGCCTCTGAGCTCCCCCTAGTGGTGACTGCAGGCCTTTATTTCATACAAGAGCTGTGTATCAAGAGTTGCATGAAATGGATTTCCATAGTGGAGTAGCTGACCATGTAGATAGACTTCCTAGAAATCTGCAAAAAGGGTTAGGCTTTATAATATCTCCCATGGTTTTTGGGCTCATATATGTGTGAAGATAAATTATCTACATATGTTAAGCTATATAATACCATTTTCTTACTAAGAAAACTATATAAAAAAAAAAGAATAAATGAAAAAAATAAGAATCCTCCACAATCCCAAGATGGATCTTTCAACTGTTTCTGTCATCAGTGATTCTAGGTTTATGTTCTCGTATCTGGAGAGAGTCCTACTGTATAGAAGGACCAGTAACCGACTTTGGATTTCTTTTCCAGTTCAAGAACCCAATCTACCATTTTTATAACTCAATAGTCTCCAACGACAGCACCTTGATCGTCAAAAGCCAGCCGGTGAATTACACTTTTACCTGCACTTATCAGTCCAATTATCTGGTCAGCCATGCTGCCTTTGACCAAAGGTAAGTTTGCTCCTCAGTCTCCGACGCATTTCAAGTATCGATTCCCCCAGGCTCATTCCACACATGTATGTTTCAGTCTTACATATTTTTTTCCTTCTTCTAGAGTAGCCACAGTCCATGTGAAGAATGGGAGTTCGGGATCATTTGAAAGCACACTGTCTCTCAATTTCTACTCTGTGAGTCTTTCAAACGTCCCCCTCCTCACCCCCACCCACCTCCCTGTTCTTCTTATGCCATATGCTTAGCATCACTGTTTTTAAAAGGGTTCTTTGGTTTGCAAAAACATTTTCCATTATCCTGTTTAGACGATTTAGGTCCATAGAGTCCATAGTTTGAGACATCCATTAATTAGCTACAGCAGAACACCTACAAGGAGAGTCTATCACAGTGGAGGACTCAACAGCCTATTGATTGCATTGGGCACCATGTAATGCATCATTTCTCCTGTGGGGGAGCTGTTAGTGAAGTGAACACTTGCTGTCAAGTTACTCTCAGTTCATAACTCATCACAGTCTAGGCTTAAGTGAATTCTAAAGACATGAAATTCTCCAGAGGATACAAATATTTCCATCACATCCATCACTAAATGGATAATTGGGTTAATGTACCGCTTGGTTCTATAGGTTCTTCTTCTTCCTGGAGACCTCTTGGGTGGTCTGTGTGTAAAATACATTGAGGGAGATTTGCTAAGAAATGTGTCAGAAAGCTGGTACAAATTGTGACAAAAATGGATCACATGACGTGACACTTTTATACCCGCCTCAATAGTTCTCTGTCTATGTTCTGTCTAGTCTATGTTCTCTGACCACGAAGAGGTGCACAGAGGACTTAGAGAAAGAGAGAAAATCCTAACCAAATGTAAGCAAGAAGTGTGAGCGCTTACAGAAGGAAGTATGGCGCCAGGATCCGACTACACATCGTAACTTTGTAGTCTGTAACCATAGAGACATTTAGGTCTGCATCGATGCTGTATATACAAAAATTAAGACACAGCAATTATTTGTATTTTTTTCACGTCTGTATTTCAAAAGTCATAACTTCTTGATAGACTAATAATTTGCTATTTTGTCACACATTCGAAGACTCATAACTTTGTTATTTTTCTGTTGATATTTGAGGGTTTGATTTTGTGGTATAAGTTGTATTTCTTTACTTTTTATTTTTTTTTAGATATTTTTAGATTTTTTTATTTTTCAATTTTTATTTTTTTTTTACCTTTTTCTAAATAGGGGAATTGAACCTGCAAACTTCAGGTTCCTCTTATAATACACTGCAATACTTCTGTATTACAGTGTATTATGTAAGTTACAACAAAACTGACAGGATGCCAATGGGTATCCATACATGGAGGTTTTGGAGGCCATTATTAGTCCATTTTCTCCCGTGGCATCCTGGGGCAGGGAGATGGGTTTCTAACCACTTGGATGCTCCAGACAACATTCACCATGGAATCTAAAGGGTTACTGAAGGACTGAAGCTATAGCAAGGTGCCAGCTGAGTAGCACATCCAGCACCCACAGGTGATGACGCTGGCCCATCATGGCAGCTCAAGCTAGATGGCTGCTTGCCTCAATAGACTATAGTAGCTTTATTTTTTGTTATGCAATGGAGATGTAAATCCAGTTGCAAAAGTATACACACCCTTTAACACCATCAAGAAAAGACTATGCCCCAACTATCTCCCATCTTAAACATGTGCCTCTAATATGCCGTAGTTCATTACAGGACAATACATTTCTCAGACTTTCCTTACAGATTTCAGTCCACACTGCAGATAATCACACTGATCTCCTCTTGTCTTTCTGTTGTTGCTTCTTGCTGTGTGATTTGTATTTTCTGGAAAAGAACGCCAAGTTCTCCACCCTAAAAGAAGCTCCATTTGTGGTGGAAACATCAGACATCGGATCAGATGTATTTGCCGGGGTTGAAGCCAAAGGAATTAGCAACAGGTAAAAAAAAGATCAAAACTGTTGACTCCACATGTAGAACAATGTCATATTAATGCCAGGAGGGGGCAGGGAAAGCGCGATAAGACAGATCAGTGCATTGTGGGTAAAAAGGGGGCAACTGTCCAAGCTCCCTGTATTCTAGACTTAAACACAGGAATATTTAGAAATTGTATTATAAGAATAGAATTTTATTTGGGAACCATATGGCAGAAATATGTGTAATATTAAAAAGGGTATTATTTGGATGCTGCATATTATTTGGGCACTATATGGTAGTATTTTGTGGGATGTATATGGCAGCATAATCTTGGTGCTATATATTGGTATAGTATTAGCACCCATTTTCTAAAAAGTTAGTCCTATTGGTAGGAACCAGTAATTTACAAAATCCTCTTTCTGTCTATGTTATTCAGGTTTAAGGTTGTTTTAAACTATTGCTGGGCAACCCCATCTCCTGACTATGCGTATCACATTCAGTGGCAGCTGATAAGTAAGGGGTAAGATTTCCATAACTGTAAATTACACTGTGAACAATCAGCCTACACACAAGACAATGAAGTAAAACATTTTTACCTTGATTTATGATATATGTTTTTCAAACAGAAAAATTCTCCTTTGCAAAATAGTGATCATGTCAGTTAGGTAACATAATAGATTATTAACATTATTATATGTTCAAACTCTAACTACTATAATACTGCTCATATGTACAAGAATATAACTACTATAATACTGCTCCTATGTATAAGAATATAACTACAATAATACTGCTTCTATGTACAAGAATATAACTACTATAATACTGCTCCTATGTATAAAAATATAACTACTATAATACTGCTCCTATGTACAAGAATATAACTACTATAATACTGCTCCTATGTACAAGATTATAACTACTATAATACTGCCTCCTATGTACAGGAATATAACTACTATAATACTGCCTCCTATGTACAAGAATATAACTACTATAATACTGCTCCTATGTACAAGAATATAACTACTATAATACTGTTCCTATGTATAAGAATATAACTACAATAATACTGCTTCTATGTACAAGAATATAACTACTATAATACTGCTCCTATGTACAAGAATATAACTACTATAATACTGCTCCTATGTACAGGAATATAACTACTATAATACTCCTCCTATGTACAAGAATATAACTACCATAATACTGTCTCCTATGTACAAGAATATAACTACTATAATACTGCTCCTATGTACAAGAATATAACTACTATAATACTGCTCCTATGTACAAGAATATAACTACTATAATACTGCTCCTATGTACAAGAATATAACTACTATAATACTCCTCCTATGTACAAGAATATAACTACCATAATACTGCCTCCTATGTACAAGAATATAACTACCATAATACTTTCTCCTATGTACAAGAATATAACTACTATATTACTGCCCCTATGTACAAGAATATAACTACTATAATACTGCTCCTCTGTACAAGAATATAACTACTATAATACTGCTCCTATGTACAAGAATATAACTACTATAATACTGCTCCTATGTACAAGAATATAACTACTGTAATACTGCTCCTATGTACAAGAATATAACTACTATAATACTCCTCCTATGTACAAGAATATAACTACTATAATACTGTCTCCTATGTACAAGAATATAACTACTATAATACTGCTCCTATGTACAAGAATATAACTACTATAATACTGCCTCCTATGTACAGGAATATAACTACTATAATACTCCTCCTATGTACAAGAATATAACTACTATAATACTCCTCCTATGTACAAGAATATAACTACTATAATACTACCTGTACAAGAATATAACTACTATAATACTGCCTCCTATGTACAGTCATGGCCAAAAGTTTTGAGAATGACACAAATCTTCTATTTTCACATGATCTGCTGCCCTCTGGTTTTTATGTGTGTTTGTCAGATGTTTTTATCACATACAGAAATATAATTGCAATCATATTATGAGTAACAAAAGCTTATATTGACAGTTAGAATGAGTTAATGCAGCAAGTCAATATTTGCAGTGTTGACCCTTCTTCTTCAGGACCTCTGCAATTCTCCCTGGCATGCTCTCAATCAACTTCTGGACCAAATCCTGACTGATAGCCGTCCATTCTTGCACAATCAATGCTTGCATTTTGTCAGAATTTGTAGGTTTTTGTTTGTCCACCCGTCTCTTGATGATTGACCACAAGTTCTCAATGGAATTAAGATCTGGGGAGTTTCCAGGCCATGGACCCAAAATCTCTATGTTTTGTTCCCTGAGCCATTTAGTTATCACCTTTGCTTTATGGCAAGGTGCTCCATCATGCTGGAAAAGGCATTGTTGATCGCCAAACTGCTCTTGGACGGTTGGGAGAAGTTGCTCTCGGAGGACATTCTGGTACCATTCTTTATTCATGGCTGTGTTTTTAGGCAAGACTGTGAGAGAGCCGATTCCCTTGGCTAAGAAGCAACCCCACACATGAATGGTTTCAGGATGCTTTACAGTTGGCATGAGACAAGACTGGTGGTAGCGCTCACCTCGTCTTCTCCGAATAAGCTGTTTTCCAGATGTCCCAAACAATCGGAAAGGGGATTCATCAGAGAAAATGACTTTACCCCAGTCCTCAGCAGTCCACTCCCTGTACCTTTTGCAGAATATCAGTCTGTCCCTGATGTTTTTTCTGGAGAGAAGTGGCTTCTTTGCTCCAAGAGTCTCCGCCTCACAGTGCGTGCAGATGCACTCACACCTGCCTGCTGCCATTCCTGAGCAAGCTCTGCACTGCTGGTAGCCCGATCCTGTAACTGAAACACTTTTAAGAGACGGTCCTGGCGCTTGCTGGTCTTTCTTGGGCGCCCTGGAGCCTTTTTGGCAACAATGGAACCTCTCTCCTTGAAGTTCTTGATGATGCGATAGATTGTTGACTGAGGTGAAATCTTTCTAGCTGCGATACTCTTCCCTGTTAGGCCATTTTTGTGCAGTGCAATGATGACTGCACGTGTTTCTTTAGAGATAACCATGGTTAACAGAAGACAAACAATGATGCCAAGCACCAGCCTCCTTTTAAACTGTCCAGTGGTGTCATTCTTACTTAATCATGACAGATTGATCTCCAGCCCTGTCCTCATCAACACCCACATCTGTGTTAATGGAGCAATCACTGAAACAATGTTAGCTGGTCCTTTTAAGGCAGGGCTGCAATGATGTTGAAAGAATATAACTACTATAATACTGCTCCTATGTACAAGAATATAACTACTATAATACTGCTCCTATGTACAAGAATATAACTACTATAATACTGCTCCTATGTACAAGAATATAACTACTATAATACTGCTCCTATGTACAAGAATATAACTACTATAATACTGCCTTCTATGTACAAGAATATAACTACTATAATACTACTTTCTATGTACAAGAATATAACTACTATAATACTGCTCCTATGTACAAGAATATAACTACTATAATACTGCCTCCTATGTACAAGAATATAACTACTATAATACTGCTCCCATCTACAAGAATATAACTACTATAATACTGCCTCCTATGTACAAGAATATAACTACTATAATACTGCTCCTATGTACAAGAATATAACTACTATAATACTGCTCCTATGTATAAGAATATAACTACTATAATACTGCTCCTATGTACAAGAATATAACTACTATAATACTGCTCCTATGTATAAGAATATAACTACTATAATACTGCTCCTATGTACAAGAATATAACTACTATAATACTGCTCCTATGTACAAGAATATAACTACTATAATACTGCCTCCTATGTACAAGAATATAACTATATAATACTGCTCCTATGTACAAGAATATAACTACTATAATACTGCCCCCAATGGGTATGATTAGAATTACCACGAGCTATGATAGAACTTGTTCTTGTGTTTGGGGATTGTCCAGTTTTCAGAAGATTTTGTTCCTTCCAGATGACAGGACAGACATGTTGGTCTTCATCTCTCCCTGTATTTGCTCTCCGCAGTTGTGCATCAGATGACACTATTATAGTGCATGAGAACGGGAAGAACAGCCGCGCTACTTTCCAGTTTAGTGCTTTCCGCTTCCAGAACGTCCCCAAATTATCCAAAGTCTGGCTGCACTGTGAGACGTACCTGTGTGACAGCGAAAAGTTCTCCTGCCCTGTGGTAAGTGGTGGTGACATGTGTGTATCATCTGTACAATAGAAACCTATGAACCCTTCTTCTTCTTTAGTTACCTCCCATGATGCATTTCTCACTGCCTTTTTCTACATTTCTAACCCATAAATGAAGGTTAGGAGTCACATGACTGCGACATTTATAACGCCGGAGTTGTAGAGAACTATAACATAAGGGGGCGGAGCCTGACACTTCCTAGCGATGATACCATACTGTAACAGAGAAGACTATTATGGAAGCACTTCAGAATGGCGATTACTCATTTGTTACTTAATATCTTAACTGGACACTCGTAATGTTACATGAAAGTATATTTTTAGCTGTGTTGTAAAAAAAATGAAAAGGGAAACCATCAGCAAGTAAGGTTTAGTAAGTAATAAGGTTTATTAGTGATTTTTTTTCTCATGTCACTTTTGAAATGTCTCTTATTTCGCCTTATGTGAACACAGTTTTGCTGATGACACAGACATCCAAACAATTTACCGTAATTACGATATCGGCCCCCTAATACCTGCGCTGTGGCAATAAGCTGGGCTCCAGCTGGTATTTAAAGGGTATCAAGTTTCTAATTTACCAGTAAAACCTGTTATACACTCAAAGTAATATATAGACACAGAATAATAATATCAGATCTGTCAACAGCAACTTGTTGATGGTTTCCAAGTAGCTAAAGGATGAAACTAACTGGAAAATGAATGATCCTGTTACAGTCGTATATAATCATTGATTCACTACTTCATTCCATTGGATTTTCTTCTCCTCTGTGTTTTGGCAGACATGTGGAAAACGGAAACAGCAAAAGGAACATACGGGAGGCGTTTTAGTCGCAGAATTTGTACTGCAGGGTAGGTATTATTAGGGCGCTATCCTTGAGACTTGTCCGCTGTTCCTTCATATCATCCCTTCCCTTCTAGTTCCTTTTCTAGCTGTCCATTCAGACTTGTGTTTGTGGTGGTTTTCCAAAAATCAAGCCAAACTGCAATTAAATTGCAGCAATATAACTACAGGGACACTATAGTGCGGTATTCACTGACTGCAGGTCTGTAGTACAGAGCCGCTGAGACTCTGTACAGACATCCAGCCTCCTGTTCATGGCTGTGCTGTGTGCATGGGGCCGTGCCCGTAGTACAGTGTTTCCACAATATATACGGGCACCAGAAGTTTGTGCACCACATCACGGATGCGGACCAATTCACCTAAATGGGTCTGCAATTCGGAAGTTGTGGTGTAGACCGTCGGATGCAGATCATGGACTCCATTCAAGGGAATGGGTCCTGCGTCCGCATCTGGCGGCCCTACGGTTGGTGCCTGTGCATTCTGGACCTGGCGGGCACACGTTCGTGTGCTTGAGCCCTAAGGCAGTGGTCACACACTAGTTCTAATGCTCATGGCAATATGTGTGCTGCCATAGCATGCTCTGCACAGAAATCTTCTCCACTAGGCTCAATGCCCCTATATCTCAATCCGTGCAGCCTGGAGTAGATCTTTTTCTTGGAGCCATAATACCGTCAGATGCATGAGCCGTAGGGCTACACGTGTTGTGGTCATATTGTGTTATCTGCTGTGATTTGTTCCAAACTGTGATATTTTGCTTAGATTTTGCCAAAAATTCCAGCAGAAATTGCATTTTGATGAAAAGTCGGGAGCAGCTGACAAACTTCAGGAGAATGGGCTGTATCCCATAGAGCTTACAATCTAAACTGAAGAACAGCAATGCTTTCTTCTCCCGGTCAGGACTTCTTCTAACATCTCTTTCCACTCTTACCTTAGGTTCTGCATCCTTCATCTCTCCTGGCCTTGCAGGTAATGCTCTGCAGTGAACCCCAAGATTCCCTTAACCACTGAGCCCAGGAAGCTGAGATATGAAGAGCCGCTGTAATGTCTATAGTGCAGCAATAGTAGTTCTCAACTTCAGTCGGTGTCCAGGAAAGCAGGATGCCTGCCATAAAAGTGTCCAGAAGAGATGCAGACCATGACCAGGCATCCAGATGGCCAATCTTCTAGTTCTCCATCACTCACAGCTAGGAGACTAATGACTGAAGCCCTGGAGGCCCCTGTATCAACACAGAAAGCCAAACTGCTAGATTTTGTAGCCCCCAGGCCCAGTTCACCCAAGAACTCCCACAAATTAGAGAGATGTCAGTACTTTGTCACGCAGGTCTGGGTTCTGTATTATTAATTTTTGTAAAGGGTCTGGTCGATGTGGTGGGGGGGTATTTTTAGGCTGATCTGATCTGGGTTCTCTAAATTTCAGGGGGTCTTGGGTCCATATTTAATCTTTTTTTTAGGGGGTCTGGTTTGAGGTCAGTATTTTTTTAAAGTGTATATTGTACACCCCAGGGTGTACAAGAGAAATAGGGCAATCATACTCACATCCTACCTACAATGGAGGGCCTGGTGGAGTCTCCTGAAAGAAGGTGGGTCACAGAGTTTAAACCGGTCAGCCCCAAATCCAGTGTGCAGCATGAATGTCTCTGAGATCACTCAGGAATGTGGTCTTATCAGCACAATGGGGGATGGGTACTATCTCTAACCCACTTCATTACAAGGAAAACTTGCCTTCCTCTTATGTAGCAAAGCTTTGGGATCAATGTGTCATCAGGTACAACTTCTGTAACCCCTATAGTTGTGTTACTGCAGAATACAGAACCGGTGACCCCTGTGGAAACCATGTGTCATATTGCACCCCATCCAGCTTTCCCAGGAACAGATCAGAAGGGACTTGTCCCCCCAGCGCTTGTCATGTTATCTACCAGTGATTCGTATATGGACAGCCCTCAGACTGTCTCTTCTCTTCCCTCCTCAGCAGTCGTCCACCATCTGCTCCTGACAATAGGGATCTTCAAGATGCTGACCTAAAACTGTCTGACCTCAGAGTGACGCCCCAGGACAGGAAGCGACGCCCACTCCAGTCATACACACCCTCAGGAATATAGTGGTCTCCTATCAATCTCAGACCAGTGGGCGCTGCACAAAGCCTGAAGATGGAAGATGATCTAGACAATGTACTTAAAAGGAGATTCCAGTCTTATGTGTGTACATCATAATCAGTATCATAAAAGGTTCTGCAACTTTCCAATATACTTGGTGTGTGAATGTGTCACCATTTTCAAGATATCTGCTTGCTGTCAATGAACTCGGGACATTCCTCTTTACATCCAAAACCTGTACAGTCCTTGTCCTAATAATGGCTGCCCTGTGTGCTCTGCATAATGATACAGTTTACCTCCACTGATACATCGTAACAATCTGGAGAAATATTTGTGCTGCTGAGGACTGTGTAGACTGGATACAGGGTAACAAACTTGAGAACTATTAGGTCTGTAGGGTGTTCTAAGCTTCTGGGTGTAAACAATGTTTCCATCCATTAACAGCAAGCACAGATTTTGAACATGGTGAGAAACTGAAATACACCGTCAGTTAGGAACTTGCAGAACTTTTCACTCTACAATGATTGGGGTCTCCCTCCAATGTCCTGAAGCGCCCCCTGCTGACTCATATGGTGCATTACTTGTAAATAGACTTTTTCATCTTTGTAACGCCGATCTCTAGTGTGTGCGAAAAAAAGACAAAGATTCATAAAAGAAATTTCATACTGGCGACTGTTTGCAGAGAATCTAGTGTTCAACCAGCCATGAAATCAGATTCTGATGAGACCCTCCAAAGGGCAAGAAAACAGAAAATTTGATCGTTCAGTGATCGTATGAGGGAGCAGTCACTTAGACCATATGAGGGGCGATCACGTAGACCATATGAGGGGCGATCACGTAGACCATATGAGGGGCGATCACGTAGACCATATGAGGGGCGATCACGTAGACCATATGAGGGGCGATCATGTAGACCATAGGAGGGGCGGTCACTTAGACCATAGGAGGGGCGGTCTCTTAGACCATATGAGGGGCGGTCACTTAGACCATAGGAGGGGCGGTCTCTTAGACCATATGAGGAGCGGTCTCTTAGACCATATGAGGGGCGGTCACTTAGACCATATGAGGGGCGGTCACTTAGACCATATGAGGGGCGGTCACTTAGACCATATGAGGGGCGGTCACTTAGACCATAGGAGGGGCGGTCACTTAGACCATAGGAGGGGCGGTCACTTAGACCATAGGAGGGGCGGTCACTTAGACCATAGGAGGGGCGGTCACTTAGACCATAGGAGGGGCGGTCACTTAGACCATAGGAGGGGCGGTCACTTAGACCATAGGAGGGGCGGTCACTTAGACCAGGGGTGCACAACGTTTTTTGATTGGGGGCCACATTGCCAGACTGAACCAATGATGAGGGCCGAAAATAAAATTTAAAAGGGTATTAGAACCTAAAATACTGTATTTATACCATATTGAGCACACAGTATATACCATTAATGTCTAGTTAGAGTTCCAGGACTCTCATCTAATGGGAGAATTCATGAAAAATACTTGTTAGCAGCCACAAGACATAGATGCATGTCATTACCAGATGGTTGGGGGCCGCACAGAATGGTATCAAGGGCCACAGGTGGCCCCTGGGCCGCAGGTTGTGCACCCCTGATTTAGACCATATGAGGGGCGATCATTTAGACCATATGAGGGGCGATCACAACCTGTGGCCCTCCAGCTGTTGTAAAACAACAACTTTCATCCTGCCCTGCTGTAGGCTGATAACTGTAGGCTGTCCGAGCATGCTGGGAACAGGGGCGGTCTTGGGCACCACTCATCCTATGCATTTGCGTAGGGCCCCCACGATGAGCAAGAATGTTCGGCCGAGCATGCTCGGGTGGAATTTGCGTGCGCTTTTTCAAATCTGCACGCTAATTCACACGCATATTTTAGTATGTACACTAATGCATACCACAAGTGTGTGAAAAACAGTGATATACGATAAGTGTGGAAAAAACACATTCATTCATTATTTAACAGTGAGTTAATTGTTAATTGTTTGACAGTATTTTATTGTTAAAAAGTCTTTGATGTGTGTGGGGGGGCGTGTCATTGGGGGGGGGGGGCGTGTCATCAGAGGGCGTGTCATCAGAGGCGTGACGCGTCATTGGGGGGGCCCCCCCGGACATAACTTCGCTTAGGGCCCCAGAAATGCCAAGACCGCCACTGGTTGGGAATAGTAGTTTGGCAACAGCTGGAGGGCTACAGATTGAGCATCACTGACTAAGACCATATGAGGGGCAATCACTTAGACAATATGAGGGGAGGTCACTTACACTATATAAGGGAGAGTCAGAACATATGAGGGGCGGTCACTTAGACCATACAAGGAGCAGTCAGAACATAGAAGGGGCGGTCACTTAGACCATATGAGGGGCAGTCAGAACATATGAGGGGCGGTCACTTAGACCATATGAGGGGCAGTCAGAACATATAAGGAGCTGTCACTTAGACCATACAAGGAGCAGTCAGAACATATAAGGAGCGGTCACTTAGACCATACAAGGAGCAGTCAGAACATATAAGGAGCGATCACTTAGACCATATGAGGGGCGGTCACTTAGACCATATGAGGGGCAGTCAGAACATATGAGGGGCGGTCAGAACATATAAGGAGCGTTCACTTAGACCATACAAGGGACAGTCAGAACATATGAGGGGCGGTCACTTAGACCATATGAGGGGCAGTCAGAACATATGAGGGGCGGTCACTTAGACCATACAAGGGGCAGTCAGAACATATAAGGGGCGGTCACTTAGACATTATGAGGTGTAGGCCATTTGGACCGTACAAGGGGTGGTTATTTAGACCATTAAACCATACACAGGGGAGGTCATTTACACCATATGAGGGAGCTGTCACTTAGGTGATATTTTTGGGGCCATACACACATCCATATTTTTTCTGGATCTGTATGTTCGTTATGTCCTATCTATTAAATGAGATCTAGAATCCATTTCAAATAAAATGGTCAAAATAGCACTGCAGGGGAAAAAACTGAAAACAGGAATGATCAGCACCTCCGCTGATGAACAAAAAGAACAAAGTATAAAGTTTAAGTCTACACAACATGACTACAGGGCGTCATACAGTCTGGGAGCAGTGCAGCTCTCTGAACAAAACTAATCTCCATCAGACCCTTGTTAGTTTTGTGGTAATCAATTTCATAATACTCCACTACAGTGACACTCAAATCTTATGGTAAACAACTCTAAATCACCTGCATTGACATAAAAATTACTGCCAGGTTGTACTAACCACTAGAGGGAATTCAGAAGGTTACTGAATACAAAGGTATATAACCTCCCCTAGGGGGAGCTCAGGAGATTACTACATACAGATATATACAGCCACCACTAGAGGGAGCTCAGGAGATTACTACATACAGATATATACAGCCACCACTAGAGGGAGCTCAGAAGATTACTGCATACAGATATATACAGCCACCACTAGAGGGAGCTCAGGAGATTACTACATACAGATATATACAGCCACCACTAGAGGGAGCTCAGGAGATTACTACATACAGATATATACAGCCACCACTAGAGGGAGCTCAGGAGATTACTGCATACAGATATATACAGCCACCACTAGAGGGAGCTCAGGAGATTACTGCATACAGATATATACAGCCACCACTAGAGGGAGCTCAGGAGATTACTGCATACAGATATATATAGCCACCACTAGAGGGAGCTCAGGAGATTACTGCATACAGATATATACAGCCACCATTAGAGGGAGCTCAGGAGATTACTACATACAGATATATACAGCCACCACTAGAGGGAGCTCAGGAGATTACTACATACAGATATATACAGCCACCACTAGAGGGAGCTCAGGATATTACTACATACAGATATATACAGCCACCACTAGAGGGAGCTCAGGATATTACTACATACAGATATATACAGCCACCACTAGAGGGAGCTCAGGAGATTACTGCATACAGATATATACAGCCACCACTAGAGGGAGCTCAGGAGATTACTGCATACAGATATATACAGCCACCACTAGAGGGAGCTCAGGAGATTACTACATACAGATATATACAGCCACCACTAGAGGGAGCTCAGGAGATTACTGCATACAGATATATGCAGCCTCCACTAGAGGGAGCTCAGGAGATTACTACATACAGATATATACAGCCACCACTAGAGGAAGCTCAGGAGATTACTGCATACAGATATATACAGCCACCACTAGAGGGAGCTCAGGAGACTACTACATACAGATATACAGACACCACTAGAGGGAGCTCAGAAGATTACTGTATACAGATATATACAGCCTCCACTAGAGGGAGTTCAGGAGATTACTACATACAGATATATACAGCCACCACTAGAGGGAGCTCAGGAGATTACTGCATACAGATATACACAGCTATCACTAGGTGGAGCTCAGGAGATTACTACATACAGATATATACAACCACCACTAGAGGGAGCTCAGGAGATTACTACATACAGATATATACAACCACCACTAGAGGGAGCTCAGGAGATTACTACATACAGATATGTATATATACAGTCACCACTAGAGGGAGCTCAGGAGATTACTACATACAGATATATACAGCCACCACTACAGGGAGTTAAGAAGCTTACTGTATACAGATATATACAGCCACCACTAGAGGGAGATCAGGAGATTACTACATACAGATATATACAGCCGCCACTAGAGGGAGCTCAGGAGATTACTACATACAGATATATACATCCACCACTAGAGGGAGCTCAGAAGATTACTGCATACAGATATATACAGCCACCACTAGAAGGAGCTCAGGAGATTACTACATACAGATATATACAGCCACCACTAGAGGGAGTTCAGAAGCTTACTGTATACAGATATATACAGCCACCATTAGAGAGAGCTCAGGAGATTACTGCATACAGATATATACAGCCACCACTACAGGGAGTTAAGAAGCTTACTGTATACAGATATATACAGCCACCACTAGAGGGAGCTCAGGAGATTACTACATACAGATATATACAGCCGCCACTAGA